>NQII01005807.1:4649-147184 GCA_002778355.1 Clitarchus hookeri
AAAAAAATGGCTCCAGGAACACATTTTTGTACTCGGAACCCTTCACGAATGTTAAAAGTGGGACAGCAAACAGCGGATAGTTGGTCTCGTCTAAATCTGCTAAACGTGAACAATTCTGGTTGTCCTACAGACTTAAAACAGATCGAGGCGACTCATACATTAGTGTTGATATGTTGATAACAGAAACGGTACTTGTAACATGCCCTGTTGCAGTTCAATTTTTCCGTAATCGTGTCTGCAACAGCCGAGCGCACTGTTTCTACTAATGAAAAGCAATTTCTTTCAACAGAACAAAGAGGAAAGCGGTTTGTGTCTTGATAGTCAATGAGGATGAAACGATTGAGTATGGAGCAGTGCCGGAATACAAGGGCTGGGAAACAGGAGATCCCCAAGAAAACCCACCGGCACTNAAACGATTGAGTATGGAGCAGTGCCGGAATACAAGGGCTGGGAAACAGGAGATCCCCAAGAAAACCCACCGGCACAATTCCCACGTGCGAAAATCCGGGAGAACCCTGCACAACCACGGCCCCAACAGAAAAACGTTCAGCAATATTTAAATTGTTCCTAAAAATTAAACAAATCACAAAATATTCTCAAATAGGCGAAGCTTTGCTACTGCTACCAAAAACATCTGGTTTCAGAATCGTTGCGTAAATTTTCCTAGGCGGATTTCCTTCGGTTAATCTTTTGGCATAAGACTTCTAAAATATGTATAATATGACTTATTTAAAACTGCACTCTTTAACATTACTACTCATTTCAAAAACACGCACTGCCCTTTTTTTTTCTCGTTGGTTAGCCCAGTTCGCTGCATCCAGAAAGGTATCCTTTGCCCTTTTAACCCCGCCCCACCAAAGCAAGGCAGAGTTGTGAAGGACAAACAGCAGTAATCAAATAGCCGGTGTTGTCTTCTCTTGCTATCCTCACCTACGATAAAGTTTTATCTTCAACAGATTTTATTTAGATTTAGTAATATTATAAAATCTTTAGCAACTACTTTATCTATTACTATCAGTAGTAGATGTGTTCTGGCATACGGTTGTTCCGCTCGGATCGGCTCGGAAATAAAAAAATTAAATAAAAAAACCATACTTCCATACGGCAGCCCGCCGACTACAACGGCTCGGTCCGGCAGTCCGTAATATTGCAAAGTGATCTCTCGATAATTAATAACTACAGGAAAATTTACAGGACAATTTGCTGTGATGCTATAGCTGTACTGACGAAACTGCGNAAACGATTGAGTATGGAGCAGTGCCGGAATACAAGGGCTGGGAAACAGGAGATCCCCAAGAAAACCCACCGGCACTATTCCCACGTGCGAAAATCCGGGAGAACCCTGAGCAACCGAGGCCCCAACAGAAAAACGTTCAGCAATATTTAAATTGTTCCTAAAAATTAAACAAATCACAAAATATTCTCAAATAGGCGAAGCTTTGCTACTGCTACCAAAAACATCTGGCTTCAGAATCGTTGCGTAAATTCTCCTATGCGGATTTCCTTCGGTTAATCTTTTGACATAAGAGTACCAAAATATGTATAATATGACTTATTTAAAACTGCACTCTTTAAAATTACTGCTCATTTCAAAAACACGCACTGCCCTTTTTTTTTCTCGTTGGTTAGCTCAGTTCGCTGCATTCAGAAAGGTATCCTTTGCCCTTTTAACCCCGCCCTTCCAAAGCAAGGCAGAGTTGTGAAGGACAAACAGCAGTAATAAAATAGCCGGTGTTGTTTTCTCTTGCTATCCTCACCTACGATAACGTTTTATCTTCAACAGATTTTATTTAGATTTAGTAATATTATAACATCTTTAGCAACTACTTTATTTATTACTATCAGTAGTAGATGTGTTCTGGCATATGGTTGTTCCACTCGGATCGGCTCGGAAATTAAAAAATAAAATTAAAAAACCATATTTTTATACGACAGCCCGCCGACTACAACGGCTCGGTCCGGCAGTCCGTAATATTGCAAAGTAATGTCTCGATAATTAATAACTACAGGAAAATTTACAGGACAATTTGCTGTGATGCTATAGCTGTACTGACGAAACTGCGGCTTGGGGGAGAGGCGGTTATCGCCAAATGTAGATAGGCGGAGATGTGGAAGATGTGCACATTACGTCGTTTCCCGTCATCAATCAAAACACCCTGACGAGGAGCTCAGAATACCTTGACAGCAAACACGGGGCCTCGAGCGCCAAAGACAATCTCCTGATACCATCGGAAGAGATTTTACAACGTAATTAGCTGGCATCACTTGTTGCAAGGGGCTAAAATACCTCAGGTGGCTACTGAAAGCAAGAAATTCGCCGCACGCTGGGAGAAACGCTTATTTCGGCTCAAAACAATTGTTTGGATAAAGATAAGCTAATATTAAACTGACTTTACCAAATAAATAGCTGAAAATAAAATCTGATGAATACCAGAACTGATTATGTTCTGCGCACAGAAAACAAAAATTATTAGACTAAATCCTTATGTTTGAGTCAACTCCAAAATCCTTGTTTATATGGCCAAATAAATATTCTGTTTATTAAACCAAATTTTTAATTCAACAAACCTAATTTCATTTGTCTACCACAACGCCTGGTAGTTATATTTAGTCACCAAGGTTAAAAGAAATACTCTATTCATGGCTAACATTTCTTTCACTGCAGTCACTACTCTATACATGTAGCAGAGATGGCAATGGTTGCATTCAAGACAACCAATAGTTGTGAGTTGTGGCTGGTGCCAGTGAATGCAGGTGACTTTTTCCTTAAGATTGGATCGTCTAGCGGCCACCATTTTTTCTTATATTTCTAATATACTATCTACTGAACCAAAGATGTGGTCAGAAACACAGCAGCGTCGTTAGTTAACGATAACGTAACAATAAGCTCGTACGCGTCATAGCATAGTGCCTGAAACTCGATGTTCATGAGGCACTCGCACTTTACGCACGTCATAAAGAGCGTACGTAATAGAGCACTCAAACGTCATCCACTGTTGCAAAAATTACAAAATGAAGACACCGCATCTCATTTCACTCGGCGAAACACTATCGTTCAGCCATAACCGCTGTGTTTTACACGTCAGTTATTGGTTCCTCTGGCGAGAACTTCAAGGTCCATGGCTGATGCCTGATCCGCTGGTTAAAAATCGAAAGTCGCTGGTCCGAGTACGGCGGCGTTGGAAACTACTGTTAAAAGTTTAAGCTAAGCAGTGTGTACGCTGTTCCCTTTGTATCGCGACTATTTTCATTATTTCCCCTTAACTCAGCTAACCCTCTATTTTTGTCTGGCGGCGAATATACATTCACGGGAACACTTTCCAGATGTATTGGAAGTGTTTTTACTGCTTACTATGTAGGATAACGGAGTGCTAATCCCCGAGGATAAAAAAGTAAAAAAAAAAAGAAAAAAAAAATCTTAGTTCTTAATCGACGGTGCAATGCTTTTACTAGTCCAGTGTCTACGGAATATTCATTGTACAACAAGCTTTTTTAAACGACCTTAAAAATACGTTATTCAGTTTCCANTATCGTTCAGCCATAACCGCTGTGTTTTACACGTCAGTTATTGGTTCCTCTGGCGAGAACTTCAAGGTCCATGGCTGATGCCTGATCCGCTGGTTAAAAATCGAAAGTCGCTGGTCCGAGTACGGCGGCGTTGGAAACTACTGTTAAAAGTTTAAGCTAAGCAGTGTGTACGCTGTTCCCTTTGTATCGCGACTATTTTCATTATTTCCCCTTAACTCAGCTAACCCTCTATTTTTGTCTGGCGGCGAATATACATTCACGGGAACACTTTCCAGATGTATTGGAAGTGTTTTTACTGCTTGNCTCTATTTTTGTCTGGCGGCGAATATACATTCACGGGAACACTTTCCAGATGTATTGGAAGTGTTTTTACTGCTTGATATGAAGGATAACGGAGTGCTAATCCCCAAGAATAAAATAGTAAAAAAAAAAAATCTTAATTCTAATAGACGGTGCAATGCTTTTACTATTCCAGTGTCTTCGGAATATTCATTGTACAACAATCTTTTTTAAACGACCTTAAAAATACGTTATTCAGTTTCCATTAATGTTTTTTTTTTGTTAATATTTAGACGAAATACTCAATTGTAAACTATTTCACGGACGTGTGACAGTGTATCTTTGATTTGTTTGACACATTTTTTAGGTTCATTGGACTAGTGAGTGATTGATCCATTAATTTTTAGTCCGGATATAGACTTTGACTAGTGAGTATGTTTATCTATATCAATTAATTGCCACTTTGACTAACAGCCAGAAGCCAGTTTTAAGAAGTAGAAACAGTGTAGCCTACTTTCATTTATTTGCATTATTCTCAGTTTCATATAACATCAGTAAATTTTGACAGTTCTCGAAAAGAAGTGCGGCTACGATGTATCTCTCCGCCACAGCTTTTCTGTCGGGTGAAGAAAACGATCTTTGTAAACAAACAACGAATCCAATGGCAGGCATTGAAAGACTAACAACTTCAGTCCAGTACTTAGGCTACTTGTAGCTGGTTGCCATTCTCAACTGTTCTATATTTGTTATTGTTCTATATTTGTTATGACTACATAATATACTAGTTAGTGTTCTGTTTATTTTATTGGTGGGGTGGGGAACTCTGGTTTATCGTCTTTCGTGAGACGTGATTGTTTGCGGTTCTTATAAGAGTGGCGATTGGAACTTACAGTGTTTTGATGATGCAGTGGGAAATTTTGTTCGTACGGAAATAATATTCAATTTACTGTAACTCTAAAATTTTAACTTCATCGAAAAACTAAAAGCGATAAACGTGTCGCTGTTCGCACCGATGTGAGAAATACTCAACACATACAATTTGTTGGATTTTTATTTATAAATAAAAGGGCGTTTATTTAGGCCACATACATTAAAAAATTTCTCGTAACAACAAAGCGCAATAAATACGTCACTGTTAATACCGATGTGCACAATGTAAATATTTTCAGCAAATTTAACTTCACGCGTAAAAATCGTTACCAGACTTTCAATAAAATAAATTAGGGTAAAAACAGGTTTTTTATGGGCGAAAAACACTTAAATATTCTAACAACAAATAAAAAAACTATGATTTACACAACACCCACACTTACTGTTTACATCGTAATTCCTAAATACGTAACGAGATTTGGATGACTACTTCACTAAAATCACTTTTGTCTGCCACTGATACGCATATAATTATTTGCTGACTTTTTAAATCAACAAAACACCTGAGCTATTTCTTGAAATTAACAGATTTAAACTTCACAACGTAAATACTTTGTCGCTCGCGCTTCGTGATGGTTAAGGAAAATGGCGGACCACAGCTCACAACAAACCCTTTTACAAAGCGGCAGACACGTATCGATAATTCATTTCACTGAGGAAACTGTTCTAAAAAGGCACCTACGATGTGCTACACATACAAAAATAATTAACTGCATATATAATATTCCGACACCACCAGCAGGAATTCTCGCATATAAATAGCTTATGACGGAAGAGAGCTCAATGGCAATGGCATTTCACCGGGCGGGTGGAGACCTTTCACATAACCATAATGTTCGCATGCTCTACTATAATATTTCTAAATGTTTTTAAAGCCCTTGATCTATAACTCAGAAAAATTGTACATTTTTCTATGGGCATAATTTTAACCATAAATTCTGTAATTATCACTACATCTCTACACTATAATTGTTAATGATTAGAACTATTTTCTTCTATAACAATCGCAAAGATCGCCAACATAGTAACACGCATCCCGCAACAACCATCAACTGACACAGTACTTTGCAAATGGGGGCGTTTAGTGTTTGCATGCTGTGTAGGTCGGTCGAAAAGTCTATCAAATTTTACTGAAGTTATATGAAACAGAATAACATTAATTTACAAGAATGCATAAAAATTTAGAAAGCACCCAAATTTATAATATAAACTCTAAACATGAATCAGTGAACATTTCACTGTTTCAATCAGTTAACAGTAACTGACTGATTCAACAGTCACTACAGTGAATTTAACTAATGAATTTGTGAAAAAATTCTAGTTTTCCATCACTTATAAATTCAGTGATTTGTTTGTTAACTGATGGATCAATGAAACAACGCGTAAAAATAACCGTCAAACAACGTTTAAAAATGGCCTTTTAACAACGTAAATCAAGTGAAATAACAACGAATAAATTAATAAAACCAAAACAAAATACTTTCTCAAGTGTGTTTTGTCTTTCGAAACGCCATTTTACGAGGGAACATGAAAATTCAGTTTTTAATTCGATTTTTACGTTCTTCATTTCGTTTTCGTGTAATCATCACAGCGCTCTGTTTGAAGGTTTGAACTGCATAAAATGTGGTGAATAGAATACACTCATATGTACCTACTATTCGTTTCAACAATCCTAACGGTATCAATTAAACCAATACAATTTAAAACCACGCCATTTCGATAAATAACTATAAGACATGAATTTTCCTCTTACTTATTAACGTGACTTGGTAGCGCAGATGGTAAGGTACCGAACTAAAAGCGCAGTGGAACGGGTCTGTGAGTTTAATCCTGGCCACCTCTGGAAGTTCTTAAATTGCGCAATATAAATAGTAAAATATAGCAAATATGTTTATATCCCGTAATTATTCGGTTAAATTCAATAACAACAATATTTAATTCGCCGCTGCAGTTGGCCGTCACTATTCGATAAGTGAAATTTTTTTCACCGAATCAATCAGTGGTTTTCCACTGATTCTAAGTGGAGCCATTTTCACTTATTCGAGTAGTTGAACTTCACTGCAAATCCGTGGTTTTCCACTGATTCGAATTTAGAGTGTAGAGAACTGGACTGCTAGCGTTGAGACTTGTCAAGCAATATTTTCAAAATCAATCAAATCATCTACAAATACCCAACAAAAATTTTTTTGTTCTTATTTATGTATTATTACACGGTGTGGATCAATAACCATCGCAAACTGATCGCGCAAAGAACTACTGTTCCGCAGGCGCGTTGCGTTTCATCAGTAGTCGCTCGATACAGCCACCAACGGTCGCCCGTGTTGAAAGCTTCACGCAACTCTGTGGTTGGGACCCGCGACTATCTGACACAGACCCACGCCATAGTCGCTCACATGATAGCATTACGACGTACAACATGGAGCCTTATGGAAAACTACCAACCCACGACTGAGTCGTGGTGGCGCGATCCAGTAGGCTTCGAAAAGATGGCGCGACCTTGACGAGTGAATAATTCGGTCGCGTGCACACCCGGCTTCTTTGACGTAAAATCGCGAACATACGCACGAATTCGCAGTGCAGACCGTAAATCTAGGGATGCATGATAGTAAAAGTCGCGCGTAACCTTCAGAAGGAGCGGCGGTTTGTTGACTTCTGCATATGACGAACAGTCCGGCGAGAGTGCAGCTCTTTGAAGACGATTGCCTAAACATGCGGTTGCGACTCTTCCATTGTTCTCGACTATAAATGAAGAACCAGCGCGTCTCTTTACGACTGCACAGGGTTGGGAGCGGGTCTCTCTCGAAATGAGTCTGGCAGTAGAACTGAAATGCCGTCGCGCAGACTGCATGTGCGACAAAATTCGCATTACGCTCTCTGAGTAGGAATTCGCGAACAGTACAGTCGATAATATTGTGACTGAAAACTGTTGTAATCGCGATATCCCGTCTCAGAAGACAATTTTGTTTGGACCGGACATTGAAGTTCCTCAGCTAAACTTTCTTGCACTGCATCAAGTTAAAGGAAGAACGGGAGTCATCAACTATTATTCGTATTGTAATTTCACTGCTATTTCGACGTGTACCTGGGAATCATATATGATTGACATTATTGGTGAAGTACAGTAGTTTTCAAACCCAGCGGATATTTCAGTTTCCAAAACTACAGCAATAGTTTCCTTACCGAAAGACACAGAAATGACGGTAATATAGAGCCATTTTAAATTTCCGTCGCGAAGTAAATAATTCCTCTTTCGTTTTATGACGGTGTTCGGGATTTTCATTTTAGCTGGCAGTAGCTACATTCGAAACTTTTAAACAAAACTTTATTTTACCCTGCCGATTATCGCTAGATAATTTCTGGGCCTCTTGGTGCCTATTGGAAAAAATTAAGAAATTAAGTCAAGCAGAACATTTAACATAATCTCGTGGAATATATTAAATCAAACTACAATGTATCGCTTTCGTATTGGATATAAATGGATTTAGCGGCTTCGAATGCCGATATCAAAGTATTTACAAGGATGATAAAAACTGACTGTTTTGTAAGTATATAAATGTAACATAAATTTGTAATTTTCTAGGATACGAAAAATGTCAACAAAAGAAATAAAATAACAACCCGCACTAATTTACGAGATTCTATGGCACTGTGCATAGGAATTTTTCGCACAGAAAATGCAAATAGGTACCTAGGCTACGCACCACACCTTATTTATTAACACTTCCGTTTAAACAGCATGAATATTAATAGTAGCACGTGAGTAGAGGGATTATGGGGACATTGGCACATCCAAGACCTGGAACCGGAGCATAGGAGCTGTTCGTGCTGTCATTCTAGTCAACAAATTATTTTCAAAAAAGTTTAAAAAAATATTTAAAAATTATCTAAATACTATTTAAAAATTATAAAAAAAATTATGTAAACAATTATTTAAAAAAAATTAAATTTCCGGAGATCCAAACACCCCCTTTACCCTTAATCATTCCCCCATCTTGGTAGGTGCAGTCCGCCATCTTTGTAGGCGCCACAGTCATTGTCCACCATCGTGGTAGGTGCAGCCATCCGCCATGTTGGTCAGTGTCACAGACACCATCCGCCATCTTGTTTTTTTGTTTGTCATTTGTTTATAGAGTACAGGAGTGTGTCTTTCACCTTCGTTCGACCACCATCTTGGTTTTTCCACTTGTTATCTGTTTTATATTACTGGTACTGTCACCAGCAACGCACCCAGCAGACGACTGAACCCCTCCTTGTTTCTCATTGGCTAATTACTCGGGTGTTTTCGGAAACCATCTTTCGACCAATTAGTCTGTTCCCCTCCACCCCTTTCATTATATTAAGTTGCTCCGTCAATGTTTCTCATTGGTTAATTACTCGCATGTTTTCGGAAATCTTCCTTCCGACCAATCGGCAGTCTACTTTAATCGCGATGGCAGACAATTTTTTACCTCTTAAAAACTCTTTATAAGATGCACCCTGAGCCTCTCTCGGGAAATCAGTCACCAGCAATGTAAAACAAATGAAACACGAAAAAACCAAGATGCCAGTCGAACGAAGATGAGACACAAACTCCAGTAATCTATAAACAAATAACAAACAAAAAAACCAAGATGGCGGACGGTAGCTGTGACGCCCACCAAGATGGCGAACTGCATCGACCAAGATGGCAGACGGCTGCATCTACCAATATGGCGAAATGCACCAACCAAAATGGCGGACGGCTTCAACTACCACGATGGCGGATGGTGGCAGTGACGCATACTAAGATGGCGGGCTGCACCTACCAAGATGGTGGAGTGAGTATACTTGGAAGGGGGTGAGAATTTTTAAATACATTTTTAGTTATTAATAAATAACTTTTAAATAATCTTTACTATAGTTTTTCTATATATTTTTTAATTTTCTGGGTTTTCAAGGTCAAAGGTCACCGGGGCCAAGGTCAAAGGTTACCAGTGTCAAGGTCAAATTCACCTGGATACATATGGCCACCGGCCGACTGGAATGAAAGAGCACGAACAGTTCCGACGTTCCAGTCGCAGGTCACGATGTGCCAAAGTCCCTATAATCCCCCTACTTACGTGTTGTTGACCCCTCTCACTACTCATCCAATGTAGGTGAAAACAAAAATTAGTTAAGCGCTTTCCTGTAAATGAGATGCTAGGCACGCGCACATACTCACGCACGCACACACACACACACACGAGCACGCGCACTATATGGAGGTGGTGTTCTCGTCTCCAATGCAACTGAATACACCTGGGTGGCAACCACCATTTTTTTCATAACCTATTACTTATGTGCATCGAAAATATTTTCTGTAGATGTGTATGTTCATTTACTTGTACACTACACATACATTCAGAGGTCTAAGTAACTTTGTCCCGTGCTAATCGCAATACCATATCCTCAAGAAATAAACGTTCAATAATTGCCACGAAAGACGATTACGATCTAAAACGTGGAAAAAGAAATAAAAGTATTCGCGACCTCTTTTTTTTTTAAAGTCTACTTTGCAGGAATAGCGTAGTGTCTTACAAAAAATCTTTCATCGTCGTGAGAAGGGATGGCGAAACGGATGTGTGAGAAAAAAAGAGGAGGAGAGAGAGAGAAGACGAAAGCACCAATCGTTTCAACACAACCTTGGCAGCGCCACGGGCAAAACCTCTCCAGTCCATGTTTTTATACCAGAGGAAAGGATAAGAAAAGGGTTTTGTGGTTGGGAAACTTGAAGGGCACTTACTACCTGTATACGGTGGAAAAATGGTGTGCAACGCGACCTCGTATCTATTTAATATTTATACGAGCATTATAAAAGAATATTCCCGGGCGAAACTATTGAAAGTTCGCCTACTACTAAATATGTATATTCAACAATCCTTCCTCACGTTCATCGCACTGAAAGCACAGTCCCCCAAAAACTTGTCGGCGCGCTTATTTTGTGGCGGCTGGTTATGAAAACAAGCGATTAATGTCAATCAAAAAAACATGTAATTGCTGAGTAATCAACATAAAAAGACAATTCTGCAAAAAATTTCCATCCATAATAAATAAAGAGACACTAACAGACAAAGGCCTATTTTCTGAACAACACAGTGCCATCTAACTCAGTACCCATGGGAAGTAATTTACAGATCATTCTCTAGTCCAGTGATTCCCAAAGTTCTATGAACCGCGACCCATTAAAAAAATGCCAAAGTTCAGGACCCACTTTAATGCCTTGTGCGAGAAACGTACCGTTTCGCTGTTCCTTCGTGTTCACATTGTATTTCTTACGTAGCGTAAGGAAGTGAAGGGTAGCAGGATTAATAAAATAGTTTTAAAAGTTAAAGTATTAAAGAACAATTTTAATGACAAAGATACCTAATCAAACAGCATTACACAATGTGTTATAATATTAATTTAGTTTGAAAATCATTTTGGTTGTAAGAAATCAGATTTTTCAATGCGAAGAATGCATTTGTTTTCTATTTATTCCCATCACAGCTTAAGTGTCCACGTCAATTCTTGTCACTGCGTTCTATGCGTAGTATTTTACGTCTGACTGACAGTTGCATTGCATGTATGAAGGTTCTAAATTATAACATTTATAACTCATGCATATGCTTATGTATGAAATTATATTTTCCGGGGCCCACCAAATTTTAGTCTGCGACCCACCAGTGGGTCGCGACCCACACTTAGGGAAATACTGATGTAGACAATTCGTCATTTCATGAGTCTTCTTCATCATATTGTGTGAATATCTCATTTCCAGTAGCAGCAGGGATGTAGCAAATATTTTTTTCACTTCAATTTTTGCACGAGTGCTGCCTCANATATTTTCCGGGGCCCACCAAATTTTAGTCTGCGACCCACCAGTGGGTCGCGACCCACACTTAGGGAAATACTGATCTGGCCTCATGCAGTAGTCGCCATTATTCTAAAACAGAAGGAATATACAGTGTCTACGAGATAGAGCAAGGTTGCTCCATTCACAAGGGACTGGAGACGAACTCTCTGTCAGCTACGCTACAATAAGGGCAATCACTAACAAATACACGAAGACTGGCGCAACAGAAAATAAGCGTCGTTCTGGACGTTTGAGTATACTTACAACTCGAGAGCGTAGACTAATTGCCACTCTTGTGCAAAATGAACCCTATAAACGAGTGGAATTGTTTCAGAATCCAGCAAACGTACAACAAGGCGAGTGTTCAAACTGTACGAAATTTTTAGAATGGGGTTAATATGCATGGTATATCTCCCACAAAAAAGCCACATATTTCGGAATTTAATGCGGTAGAAAACGCTTGCAGTTAGCTGAATAATACACTAACAATCTGATAGAGTTTTAGAACACTGTCTTAGTTTCGGATGAATCGAAGTTCACCTTGCTCGGTTCCGAGGGAAAGAAGAAGGGCGTGGCACAATCCTAACACAGAACTACATTTGAACACATTTTTCCAGCTGTTATACCTTAGAAGGGGGGGGGGGTGAGGTGGTTACAGTAATGGTTTGGGTATGTATGTAGGTTTCTGGAGTTCAAACTCTACCTGCAATCCAAGGTATAATGGACAATATGAAATACATCGACGTGTTGCGCGGTCATTTACACGAAAGTGTGCAGAAATTGAGACTTTAGTTCTTTCATTTCCAGCATGACAATTACCCAAAACACACCGCCGTGAAAAAAAACCCAATAGTAGTTCATATTCTACGCTCCGCGAATGGATCGTACCCCATTGCAATTCCGATTTGAACCTAATTGAGCATCTGTAGGTCACATCTCGGCGCACAAATCACGAAACGTTCTCCGGAGAGGACGAGGGAGGGGGAAGGAATTTGAGAGAGTACTCCTTGAGAAATTGTCCAAAGTCCCCACAGCAGTGATACAGAATTTGATCAGCAGTATGCAACGGCGTCTACAAGCTGTAAGTGTTAAAGATATGTACAATGACTGTTAAAATGTTCATATTATCCAAGGGTGCTATTGTACCATGTGTGCCAATACTTTTGTTGTTGTACAAAAAAAGGGCGTTAGTTTGTTATTCGCACGCAATTTGTGCAAATTTTTTTATTTATTTTATGTAATTCAGCAGACACAGGTTTGTTTACTGAAATATGTGACCTTATTCATTCCCAGCCTCTAAAATGTAGGTGTGCCAATATTTTTTGGGGAGACTGTAGATAATAACATTTTGGGGCAATACGACAGTCACAGCGCCGCAGTTCTCAACATAAACTTGGCTATCGTGTTGGGGAAACGTAGCTTCAAACTTGTTTGCTTTCCGCTGGAAGGCGTCAAATCACTATTTCTCATACACTGCACAATTTGGAACAATTTTACTGAGAACTTTATTCCCTGATTGCCTATGAACATCGCCCTGCAGTCAGAAGGTAGTGATTCTAGGACACGTTCACACAAATGATATGTGCATATGTAGATGTGACAGACGGAATGAAAAAAAAATGTTTGTGTTTACGGATAGATAAGGTAGCTATTTTCACAATGGAGCCAAGTTTTTCCGTCAAGAACGAACTAAACAATTTCTCGAAATTGAAAAATAAAATTATTAAAAATAATTAAATACATTAATTTCGAGAAAAAAAAATCACGTCCACAAGATATACAATGTACATTAAAAGATACAGGAACGAAAAAAAAATAACAGAAAAATGCATTTTTGAAGTTTTTGTAATAGTCATATATTTTCGATAGAGAACATCAATGACCTACAAATTTTGCACGATATTATTCAAATAGCTTTGTTGCTTACAATATACATACGCTAAGCCAACTTGTTTCCGAAACGACACAAACCCCGTTGAATTAGCTCAGATTCCAATTCAGGAAAGTCGGACCGCGAGCCGGCATTTACCCCAGTTGCAAAGGTCCAAAAAAATTCGAAGGGCCGATAAAATTTGTAGAAAATCAAGATAACATTATAGAGATAAAAAGTTAAACTTTGATTCTTATCTGGATAAAGTGTTGCGTGTTTCACCATGACTTATCCTTCTCCGAGAAAATCGAGATAATTTTATCTGTATTTGGCGTGAAAACAACCACAACTCAGACAACAGAAAATGTTAGGTATTTTATGTTAATAAAGTGAATATTTTTTAGAAGTCGACATTGTATTTGCACGAAATAAAGAAACAAAACAAAAATGTATTGCAAAGAAAAAATTGTTTGGTAGAGAGAGTTACGGAAAGTATCAGCATAATATAAAATAAGCTGAGAATTGCATTTTTCGAAATGTTCTATCAACACAAAATGTAATATTATCGATAGTTTAAATGTTAAATTATTTTCCTTACAAAATACTTTTCCAAATGGCAAATAGTAGCTACAACTGAGCACTAATTAAAGAGAAATACGTATTCAGGTAACAATGCTGGAATAAACGCCATACGGTGAAAATTAAACCTCTGAAAATACAGGCTTAAATTTAGTGTTATATATGATTCATAAGTTACGGTTATTTTTGCGGCCAAGTTATAGTTTGTTGTGTAGCTCATACTTTTGAATATTTTTTTTTTATTTTTAAAGATTTACGTGTTTTACATCCAGGCCTGAATTCATAGCCTCAAATTAAGTGCATTGTCATATATCGAAACATATGCAGCGAATAAACTTAAACTGCAAGAATGTGGCTATATTAAATGTGTATTTAAATATAATAAAAGTGTTTTATATAGAAAACAGATAACCCTGGAATTACTGTTTCCCAAAATAGTTTCCATACATCGACATTTTCCTGAATACTCTTGTATTAATTTTGCTACCGTATCCAGATTATATTGTGTTTATTACTGTTTAATGTTATACTAATAATATACAAATAATAATTCTCTATCACTTTCCCATTTCTTTGCGAATAGTCTAACGTATTAGGTTATATTTTACTTCTTTATCCCGATAGTGATTTTATCGACCAAAATCGGCGGTTATTTTATCTCGCTATACAGAGAAAATCGAGATAAGGTGCGTGGCGAAACATAAGAGACAGATAATCGAAATAATTTGGCACTTAAACTCGATAAAATCTCGTTAACTCGCTTGTTGAAACCGGCCCTATATCATAAATGTTTAGTAGTTGCCAGGAACAGTTGGAAAATATTTATGATAAGGAAATAATTAGATTATTTCAAGTGGGCAAGCTAATCTACATGCCAGTTCAAAACGAAAATGTAAACACAAATAGCATTACAATATAATCCGACATTTGTGGACGCGAGGCAGAAAAAAAGTCTGTATTCCAAATAACACAAACCCAAAATTCTGGTTCTGTGTATTTTTATTTGCCTTTATAACTAGGTAAACAAAGTAATTTAAATATACTGTACTGCAGTCACTTTTTGAGATCGGGAATTAAATGTCTGCTTCCCCGTGTTATAATGTAGAATATGTTTTCACATTTTAAGGTATTATCGTTTGTTAATATTTAATTAATATAAATATTATAATACATTTATATTCATATATATCTAAAACGTTTTAAAATAACCATACAACTATTATTATAGTTTGTGTGCTCTTTAAAAGTCATGCTTTTACCGTACAACTTCAGCAGCGTAGTATTAAAAGATGTCCCAGCTTTGTTGCGACACAGTGGGAAAACTGGCCCTCGGTATTGAAATGAAGCGCCAAAAGGCAGTATTTGGGGTTGTCACATACTACTATGGAAATCGCGGGTGGCTGAATGGATACTCGCTAGCTTCTCATTGCTGGGGTCCCTGGCGTAGATAGAGAGTGGAGAGGTTTGGACGGCTCTTAACATCGAGGTCTTGCAAGGCGGGCGGCGGGGGAAACGGGAGATCCCCGAGAAAATTCGCCAACCAGCGGCATCGTCCGGCACGATTTCCACATGCGAAAGTCCGGGAGCGAACCCGCCGGGAATTGAACCCAGTTCGCCTAGGTGGGAGGCGAGTGGTCTGACCACTATACCCCCGTGGCCCCTCCAGGACCTGGCGGGAGGGAAGATATAAGACAGGGAGTCTCACATGGGGGATGTGACGAACGCAGCCGTGGCGTAGGGGTTTTCTCAGGGCACAACACATGTTTCCTCTCCAGTCTTAATTCCGTCAGTTCCATCCTCCCTCATACATTCTTCATGCTGGCCGGAACCAAACGCCTGTTTTCTGGGTAAGTCAATCGGCCCCGCTTAGCGCCATATTTCCTATAATCCATGCTGACCCTGCAATGAAGAAAGGAACAACGTGCAGACACACACACTCTACTATGGAAGTCATTGGCGGATCTAGGGGGACACTTGAAGGGCGAGGTATTGCACTAAGTTCAAACCTCATCCTTACCAGTAAGCATTAATTTTTAATGTTTTCCTGTCACTATAGGCTACTGAGTGCATGTATTAATACCGAATTCCGTAGACAGCACAGTATTTTTGAGCGTTTTTGTGTACCTACAGATGACACCATGGACCAAGCATTGAAAAGGGGGTATTCCGGTATTTTTTCTGGAGACAAAAGTTATCACCAAAAAAATATAATGAAAAAGGAAACAATAGAAAATTTCAAATTACATAAAACATAATATTCTGCAAAAAAAAAAAAGTAAAACAAATTGGTTAACTCTAAAGCCTGACGCATAGCCATTGCTACGTCTTGAAACCTACTTTCGGATACAGACAGCGTCTCTCTGAACATATCCACACTGAAAATGTTACAGGCGTGTACTGACTCCCAGAGCAACGGTGAAAACCAGTGGCACGCAACGCTATTGTGAAACCGCTGCAAATAAAAAAAAATGCGCAACATGCGGAGCGAACGTGTGAAGTGTCGATGGGCTGATTAATGACGCCTCTCTGGTCGACTTGGCCACGCCAGCTCGTGCCGAGGGACATTTGCGAGAGTGACGGCACAGAAATAGGTTCTCTTGTACAAAGGTAGTTGGGGGGGGAGGTGTGGGAAGTGTAAGAGGGGAAAAGAAGGTGAGCGAACGCAGTGCGCGTTGCGAGCGTCGTTTATCAGTCGGGGGGCTAACAAACAGATTGTCCGTTTTGTAGACACTGCGGCGGCAATCCTTCTTGGGTCGGCCCACGTGGTGGGTCTGCTAACAAACAAACTTGCCACTGAACCACTTGTTGCAAGGACTGGAGAAGCTTTTATCCCGAAATTAAAGAGGCAATGAATTTTATCCAAAAATATTATATAAAACACAAGACGCTTAGTGCACTAGCATCTTTCTATAATTCGTTCCGCAGAACACCCATCGGCACATACAAAGCGCTACCTCGTAACGTATATATTTGTACGGAACAAACCCCAAAACTTTTTTTATACTATTTGCGACGTTTGTTTCTATTAGTTATGCTATGGTTGCCGTCTTCGATTGCTTGATACGTCATCGCCTAAGAATACCTTTCGTCACGAATATTTTTAATGTCACTGTTTATACTCCCCCATGACGCAGGCACGCAGGAATACACTGTAAATGCGTACTTTTTCAGTAAACATCTCAAACAGTGATGGAAGATTTTAACTTAGACATAGCACAGAAAATTAACCCGCAACAGGCTGGAAATATGTAAATGCCACTATACAAAACTGAGAACTTCACTGCGTTTTGTATTATTTTCTGAACAAATGTAGGAAAGCTATCACCAATGTACTGGACGAAAAAGATAAAGGGGGAGGGGAACTTAACTATTCCGTGATTTCTGAGTACGATGGTGCTTGTTCTTCAGATAGCTAACTGGCCAATTTTTGTGATGTTTATCAAATTATCTATACCCAGGAACAGGAAAATTGTGAGGATTCATTTGAGAACAAGCTAGACCTCAAACTCGTTACTTTTTCAATTAACTAAAAGTTTATCTGACACGCTCTGTGGGGGACTCTTGAGTCGATAATAAACTTGCAAGAAAACAAGAACCGGATCCTGTGCTGCAGTTAAATTGGCTGTCCACTGATGCAGCAGCCAATGAACAAATAGCCGAGACGGCATACCTGTCACTGAACTCTCTAACATTTCCTGTCCGTTGCTACACGCGAGGTAACTTTCAGCCTTCCTGCATACACGCTCGACGCAATACAGAACAAGGAACTCCCGAGTTTTAACCGACCACTTCCGTTCTGCTCTCGCAGATTTCAAGAATTCTTCAGGAGTACGCAACGCGACTACTTAGTGCAGACATGCAGAATAAGCGTTGTATTCAGGCAGCATATTAGACTTAACGTAAAATTTGTACACTCGAGTCAGTTTAGTTTGTTTATTGGCTTTTGGCTTAGGAAGTACCCAGTTTATCTTTTTACTTGGTTGCAACTGATTTCGAGCATTTCCTGGTTTATTGTATCTTATTGTCTTAAGAGTAATACACGCATATCAAGTAAACTGCGGTTCAAAGGTAGAAACAGTAAAAAAGTACAAGGGTTTGAAGTCTAGTATGTCGCTAAATAATAACACTACATTTTCACTTCCTCGCCAATTAATGTTTGCAGAATGACGAATTGCCCGAGCTAGTCCTCATGAAGTGACTCAACTGTTGGCAGCGCAGCATCCGGCCGAGAAAGGCCAACAATTGCGCCGTAACACAAAAATTTCCAGTTTTATGGATTACAGAGCAGTGAGAATGATATGGCCAATCAACGTTCATTTAAAATATAATTGCGGACTTTCTGAGTTGATCGCTAAAACACAGTCTATTGATTTATCTTAATTTCCCCATCTAGACATTCACACGATGTGAACTAACTTTTTGACAAAGTTAAAAATAATTTTAAAAAAAGTATCAATTACACATTTGTACAAACGATAATTTCAAACGCGGTATTTTTTTTTAAGTGGCGAGATAAAAACGTGGTTATGTTTATTAGATGCCCACTAACCCGAACAAAAATTGTGTGGGCAACATCGACGGCTACAACATGAATAATTTGAATCTGCATCATTTGAGAACTTCAAAGCATGTTAATAGGACTAATTGTCGATGGGAAACTCATAAAGATGCTGGCTACGTGAACGGAACAATTCTTGACTCAAAGACACAAAAACCTGTCACGTGATTACTGTACTCGCTGACTCGTAGTAAAATTGTGAGTAAGCATCAGTCATTACAAATGGAAGAAAACATGATAGTTTGTAATTTCGGAAAACCAATAGTTTTTAACAACATAATTTCATCTTTCTGGCTCCACAATTTGTTTTAATCACACAGAATAGGAAACCCGCACTCTCAAACACTGTAATAATATGGTAGTTTCGTTCACAGGCTTCCTAACCTTAGCAGAAAGTATTATTCCCGTTAACAAACACTGATCTAACACCTGTACTGAAAACCATGACTGTTTATGTAGCAAGCTTTTAGCAACTGTAAACTGGTAGAGTAACCTTCACTGCCGACGCATTACGGAAAAATAAGCGTATTCCTCTGAATTCTTCAACCAACCTCGTTTTTACAAAGAATTAACGTTCGCGTGCTCTGACTTGCAAATCCCTACATCTCAGTACAGTATAAGTTTACAAGGCAGAAGAACTTATCATAAATCGTAAGTGTACACATAGCGCACAGGCAATGAAAGTTGCATCACTCATACACCCGCGAAAAGCATACTGAGTAAACAGAATGTAAGTTTATATGTGCACTCTAAATTCGAATCAATAGAAAGTCACTGATTCGCAGTCAAATCCAACTACTTTAATCAGACAAAATGGCCCCACTTAGAATAAGTGGAAAATCACTAATTGCTTTAGAGGGAAAAAAATTCACTGAATGAATAAGTGAATACTTAAACCAATCAGTTGCTAAAAGCACATTTTTTTGTTTTTATTTTGTTGCCACAAACGTGTAAGATTTGGTTGGTTCAAATAAATATTTGTAAGACCGGCCGTACAATACAATTGATATTATTAAAAACACATTAACTTAATTAGGTTTCAAACCCACGAACTCTAGTCCCGGAGCTCTGCGCCTGTGCTTCGCCGGCTACTGTGACTGATGGAATGGATTGATGATTTCTAGATGTATCAAAAATGTAAAACATGGCGTGTGCGTAAATAAATATTTTCACGTTTTACAGCTTTTTTTATTTATTTAAATGTATATCATTCCGTAAGGATTGTTTTTGCCATTGTTAGGCATCAAATAAAATCACCAACAAACACTGTTACTATCCTAACTGTGGGAAAATTACGAACAACCACTAGAACTGATACACAGGGTTTAACTGATCTATCAGTCATAAAGCAAATCACTGAAGAACAGCGAATTAAATGGTTGAAGAATCAGTGGAAAATGTCACTGAATCAATAAAAAAAAGGAAAACGACTGAATCAATAAAAAAAGGAAAACGGGCTTTTTTTTTGTTTTCGCTAATTCGTCGGTTAAAATTAACTGAGGTGACTGTTGAATAAGTCAGGTGCTGTTAACTGATTCAAACAGTGACATTCTCACTGATTCCGATTTAGTGTGTGAACACTTACAAGTTGCATGGCGTTCCTCCGTGTAGTCACAGCCGTGCATCACGCATGCATTTGCAAGGAGCACGTTAATCCGCGTAAGGCAGATCATCACACAACTGAGAAACTTAGGGCAGGAAGTACTAAAGGCAGTAAGGTGGTTGAACACGAACTCTTTGACACTGTTCAAGTTCAGCCGACTTGAAAAAATAAACTATGCGACAGAGCATTGGGTACATCATCATCAGTAAGACTATCAAAAATCAGCGCTATATCTCACGTCAGCAGTTTTTAAACATAATTTTATACGTTTACTAGCTGACCCGGCAAACGTTGTTTTGCTGTGTCACTGGGAGACACCTGGTGGGAATAAATTGTAACCTAGATCGATGATAATTGATCAGTTATCGACCTAGGGTAAAATTTATTAAATTACTAATATCGTTATAAAAAAATAAGGGTTAGTGGTAGAAGGGTGAAAATTTAGGAGGGTATGTATTTTTTGATGCCACATCATAAAAAAATAAAAAATAAAAATTTTGTTCAAACAATAAAAAAAAATTGTTTGGGGGTGGCCACCCTTATTACTTAGGGGTGTAAAAAATAGATATAAATCTATTCTCAGACCTACCGAGTATACATAAAAAATTTCATAAAAATCGGTCCAGCCGTTTCGGAGGAGTTCAGTGACTAACACTGTGACGGGAGAATTTCATATATAAGATTATGAGATTCTGCAATAAAAAAAGTTTTAAACACAATCGGTAATCATTTCGCGTTAGACAGGCGTGAAATTCAAAATTCTTTGTGATTTGTTGTACTTCAGAAGCGTTATATTTTCAGTTCCCAAAGTTTCTTATAACAAAAATATAAGAGTAAAGCATTATAATACCAACAATGTTTATCCGTATTTGATGCGATGTCTTAGAATTAGTAGCATGATTAAAATCTCAAGTTTTGATTCTGTCATGTTTTTAGCCCCACGGCTAAGTTATAAATGAGACATCAGTATAGTACTGAGGTAGCCAACATAAGAGTATCTGAAATGATAAATCACTGAAGTTTCGAAATATTTGGGGGGGGGGAGGTGGGTTAAGGAAAATGAGGCTCTCCAATACACATACTCTTAAGTTCTGTGTTACGTAAGTTACCAACGGCACCAAAAAAAGTAGAGAAAAAAGTTAATGTTTTTAGTTCAGAGAGTTTATGAATTATGGTGGCGAAGTCAGCGAGAGTTGAAAAATCTTACGTAAGAAATGCTGGTGTGTGTACGTGTGCGCATAAACACACACAAAAATATATAAAGAAGCCAACTCGCGTGGAAGGTCAGTCAGTCACACTGAGTTTTCTATCATGAAATGAAAAATCGCAAGAACCTGTCTTCGCTTCGCCTACGCTTAAATCGAACGATGGAAGTTTGTGCAAAGGCGGCAAATCAAAATTATATTTGCTGGTCGCAAAAATAAGAGTAACTTGAATCCTTGCACACTCGTAAACGAGAAAACAGGTTTCTTCACTTCACGCTTGCAAATTTGCTGTATGTAGCCGAGACTACGCGTGGATTCTTATGTAACTGCGCTGAGAAAACTCCGAGCTAAGAGAAAAATGCCTCAGGTTGCTGAAAGTTACGAAGCCCGATTTTTTTCCTTCAGATACGTTCAAGTAGAGCATTTTTGTTTATAATGGGTTACAGATGATAATTTCCCGGAAATTAGCTACTTTCCAAGGGTGAGAAGTGACTCCTACCTGCCCCGTCGGCTAACGAAGCTAAGTAGTGGGTTGTCCTAACGCGGAATTGAAAAATATCTTCTGAAAAAAAGGTAACATTGGCGGTGTTTCACAAACTGTCATAATCCACTAATTCTATGCGTTATGAAAATTTAAGTATGTTTTGCTGCTCAAACGGTTACGGTTAGCTAATTTTTTGTCCTTAATTTGGCTTTAGGTCAAGTAATACAGTGGGTTACTCTGGCCAGCAGTAACAATAAGATGTAATCACGGCTTGTTCACGATTTGTTGAATACGTTATAAATCAACCTATGAAAAAAAAATTCCGTGTCGATAACTGCATATACATGTTAATGCTAACCGTAACTGGCATACGTACTGCAATGTTGGCAGCTTTAAGTAGGCTAATATTTAAAATGATAAGTTTGCAGCCCGAAGGTTGGTAGGAACCCATGTATGTGCTGGAAGCTGCATCACGTCCGGTGCGAACGACTATGCAGGGTGAGTCTGCGGTATGGAAGTGAGTGAGTGAAGAGATTTGGGGGGCTCGTAACACCAAGATCTTGAGAGCCGTTGAGGGCGAGGAGAGGTGAGTATGGAGCAACGCCGAAGTGCAAGGGCAGGGGAAACGGGAGATCCCCGAGAAAACCCGCCGACCAGCGACATCGTCCGGCACGATTCCCACGTGTGAAAATCCGGGGGGCAACCCCGCCGGGAATCGAAACCGGTTCGCCTTGGTGGGAGGCGAGTAATCTAACCACTTCACCACCGCGTTCCTGTGGTATTGGGGCGAATAAAATTAACCAACATGAGAAATGTTAAGGGCCGGTGTTGGGAATCGAACCTATATGTCACGGGTGAGAGGCAATAACGCTACCCACCTAGCGCCTTTAAACTTATTTAGGGGTATGTGAAACTCTTCCTGAATGAGTGATAAACACAAATCCACACCCACACCTCACCCGGGACTCTAAAAGAGAACCCCACTCACCGCACACCAGCGCGCTAAAAAAATAGGTAATGGCGGTCGGCTAATACACCACGAAAGGAGTAATTTATGTCGGTATTTTTATACATATAAGAATAAAACTTCGTGTAATAGTAATACATTTGTTTTCCTCCCCAGTTCACAATGTCATCAGATTGATTCATCGGAACCAGGCATTACGTCCATAGTAAGAATTTTTATATTTGACGGAAAGGCGTGCAAGAGGGAGAGAGAAGAACCCCAGGGTGCGGTTACACTCAAGACTGTTACAGCAACCATATTTAAATCACGTTCAATTAAATGGTTATCACAGGGAGCATGTTCGCTTGGTTTCGCATATACAACAAAATGCAAACAAAATGAAGACCTAACATCGATAGCACGTTACTGTAATTATAACAGATTCCAACAGTTATTAGTGTATATTTAAAAATAAATTAATACAGCTAACAAGGAATTCAGTGTAACAGTACAAATTATATCGCTAGCAAACCCCGTCAATGTTAGCCGTCTTACTTCATGGCAGTTTATCGGAGCGCAAGACAGAAGGAACGTCGTTCTAATGTATTTACGAAGAGTTTACTTTGAACAAAAATTGATTGCGATCGGACCACGTTAGTAGCCAATGTAACCATGTACAAAGCTGGGCGAGTTTGAAGTGAAGTAGTTTTGTGTCCCGCGTGACCGCAGTCTGAAAAGACTTTTAATGTGTTCACTTAACAATAATACAAAATATAGTATATATCACCCTATATATGACGTGTTCGGTTATTTCCTAAATATGCCATGTATCACAAGCATTTTATACTACTGCTGATGTAAAAATGCGTTATTTTTGGTTAATTTAAACTTTTACTTACATATATATTTATTAATAAATTATAACATTTCATTTATAATTAACATGAATAAAAAGGAGGAAATAGGCGTATTGGTGATGCCTGGTAGGAAATAGTTCCTTTGCAAAATATTATTACACTGAGTGCGCACGAATGTGTTGTGTAGTTAGTCCCTTTGGTGTAATTTTCTAGACTTGGCTAAGCTGTGTTCGCATGACATATATACACATCCAACGTTTTTCTCAAACTATCTTGAGAAAAACTCCGGCCACTGGAAAAAGTTGTTCGGCAAGAACCGGGATCAATTTATCATCCAAATAGCTGGAAATGACGGGCGACAAATCCGCGCCAGCACCACGCTAAAATAAAATCTCTTCGTCACTTGGTCTTGCAAAAATGAGGACCGTAAGACCAAAATAATCAAACCCGTTTGAAACCCATTCGAATTCTCCATTTTGATATTAAAATGGTTTTACTTGGGCAAGTTTCGATCAGATTCCTTTTCTAAGTAAATTCATGTTGGGCCACGACAAACTTGAGAATTATTAATTACAGCAGATTCATAGCGTCTGATAATGGCGCCACCTGGATGCATCGTTAAAGTATTACAACAATCATACAAATCAAATAATATTTAAAAAGCGTGTGCATGGTTCCCACAGGCACAGCAATGCAATAATAAATTTCCACACGAAGGGACTGTTTTTTTTTTATTTCATTCTAAGTAGCGAAATGGTTGGTTGGGGCGCAGTGTAGGATTATTTGGTAACATTGTAACAGCCAAAAAACGCACACTAATACAAATTTCAGTACAATTTTATGGTGCCACGTTTAATTTCATCATTCCCAACTACCTATATTCAAAGCCTACAAAATATATAAAAAAAACCAGCTATACAGTGAATTTTGTTTTAAAATTTACGACAGCCATTCACGGCCTATAAAACTAAAACCCACTCATACGACAGCAGGCTCTTCTTTATTATATGCTGTTCACGACAAAATTACACTTTTGAGGCCCTAGCTACTTTTTCCATTCAACCATTTTTTACCTTCCAAACAATCTTTTCAAATAAATATTGCCATGTAAGTAATAAACACAGTGTGCGTATCCCACCGCACTCGGTAGTTAACGTCTGAGATTAAAATAAAATATATTTATTAACTATTATTCCAAATGCGAGGGCTTTCAGAAGTGCTCACTTTAACGTGAATAGCCTATACGATACTGCAGAGCCTTAACAGGAAAACTCACCACAATTCAACTTCATTCGCGGTCACGCTCCGACTGTGCTCAGTTCAACCTTTCTCTGTATCACGTAGACCCGCCGGGCATGCAGTGCTATTAAAACGGGCGGTTTTTAAAAAAAGCAAACCGAGAAACTATCCACTGAAACTTCAGCAGGATTTCTGCACACAGACTAGAGACAAATAGCGGACAGCTCTATATAGTAGGCATAGATGAGTGTGCCAAATATTACAAACCCTAGTGGCAAGAAATGTCATTATTATAATTTCAGAAATATTTCAAAATATATAATAACTCTCATTTGTTAGTAAATATTTTACACTTTTAACTCTTTTCACATGCTACAAATTATTTTTTTGGCTACGCATTTAAAACAATTTCCTTAATTTCACTGAATTTCAAAAACCAACTTTCCGTAAATTTCACAAAAGTTTCCGTGAAATTACGAAACTTCTCCGTTAATTTTCTCTTTGTTTTCTGTACTTCCAGTTAAAAATAAAAATATAACGAAAAAGTCTTTAATTTTTGCTATGCGAGTGTTCTGCTGTGTATAAAAAAGATATTTAAAAAAGTTAAAATATTTTATGTTTGAGCAAGATTTGAAACCGAGTCAAAAATTTACGAGTTCACAACTCTAATCTCTGACCTACAACTCTTACATGACGTTTTTGGCATAACTTCGATATTCCTAACACAGTCACATAAGAAACATTTTCAGTGTTGCTAAATATTACAAACGCCTGGTGCTACTTTTTAATGTTTGAAATAATAATATATCTTAGTGGCGTGGATAACCTTAACTGCCACAGAAACTATAATTTTCTGGTTACAGTGGCGAAGAAAGCTTCGTGCAGGCTCGGCATTGTTCGTTCCCGAAACTCGAAGCTATATGAGATACGGAGACTTTCTGTATTTTGCATTTACGGGCTTAACTCAGTTTTTCGTCATCGCAGATTGCGTTTCCACGTATTTACTGTACATTTCCGTAACAATGTCCGTAAATACACGAAAATTGTTAACAGTATATTGCTAACTAAATTTTTCAGGTGAAAATAAAACTTCGTCTTCATTATCTTCAATGTTCGTACTGTATCATTAATATCCTTGGAATGTAGGTACTATTAAACAGAGGCGCTGCTGTCTACTGGCTGGAGGTGACAACATCGCTGGATTTTCCCGCAGAAATCACCAAGCTGACCGGTATTGTCTCTTAGTGTATTTTATTTCAGTAATGTGCGGGTAATGTGCGACCCTGGCTTCGATTAACATCAAAGCAGCTTTNTCTGATTACAGTGGCGAAGAAAGCTTCGTGCAGGCTCGGCATTGTTCGTTCCCGAAACTCGAAGCTATATGAGATAAGGAGACTTTCTGTATTTTGCATTTACGGGCTTAACTCAGTTTTTCGTCATTGCAGATTGCGTTTCCACGTATTTACTGTACATTTCCGTAACAATGTCCGTAAATACACGAAAATTGTTAACAATGTATTGTTAAATAAACTTTTCAGGGGAAAATAAAATTTCGTCTTCATTATCCGTTATGTTCGTACTGTATCATTAATATAATTGGAATGTAGGCACTATTAAACAGAGGCGCTGCTGTCTACTGGCTGGAGGTGACAACATCGCTGGATTTTCCCGCAAAAATCTCCAAGCTGAGAGGTATTGTCTCTTAGTGTATTTTATTTCAGTAATGTGCGGGTAATGTGCGACCACACCACAGTTAAATCACCATGCGGGACCCTGGGTTCGATTAACATCAAAGCAGCTGTGCTCAGTAAGAGAAATATAATATTACTGAGGCTTTATGAAACCTGTACAGAAAATAAAAATGCAATGTTAATGTTTTTGCAGACCTTTTAAGCAAAAATTTTGAAGCAGTGAGTCACTTATAGTTCATTGCGACACAATAAATTACACAAAAGGTAGTTAAAGGCTATTCACAGTAAAGTGAGCACTTTTTGAAGCCCTCTCATTTGGAATAATAGTCAATAACTGTATTTTATTGTAGCTTTAGACGTTGACTTTCGAGTCCGGTGAAATATATACACCGTGTTTATCATTTATATGGCAATATTTATTTGAAAAGTGGCGGAAAGAAAAGGAATTACTGATAGGAATAAGTAACTAGGGCCTCAAAGGTGCTCCCTGAGCCGTGAATAGCCTATAAGTAGGGCTTATTCTCTCATTGACAGAGACGTCATTTGAGACGGAGCAAGTTGCTCAGAGAAGCAGGTCGGGGGAGGAACGGGCCATGTCTTGTAGTAAGGAATCATACCAGCATACGCCTCGAGTGATTTCGGAAACCATGGGAAACCGAAATCAGGATGACCGGACCGGGAAGCGAACCCACGTCCTTCTGGATTCGAGTCTTAGTGGTTCACTACTGCGCCACCTCGCTCGGTAAATACACAAAATTAATTTATCGCCCTGGCAAAATGTTTGGCCATGAAGTTGAAGAAAAAAAAACCTCATCTAGCATTGCCCTTTCTTGATTTTCTAAATAGGATTCTGAAAACTTGTAGATTTTAAGTAAAAAGTACATTTATATCCCATGCGCTCTTCATTACGACGAATCAGGAGTACTCTACCTACTTTGACATTTGTTAACACGTACAAATAAGGCGCTCGTCGTTTTACAGGCAAATAAAATATCGGAATAATTTTGAATGAATTTGTATTTTTCCAAAACCATTAGCAGAATAAATTAGTAAAACAGGAAGAGTCGCCAATGTTTAGCATAATTTGCAATTCGAGCTAATGTAGTGAAAAATTACCATACTTTTCAGAGTGAAAAATATAATATTTAGTTAAGTATGGAAACAAAACTTCTTGGTTGACTTCTTCCTCATTATAATCCGCGGGAATTGTCGCTGTCTTCCTTTCTCGCGTTCTTTCAGTCGCACAAGGAGCATGACGTCATTTGTACGGCAACACTGCTCCAAAGAGAGTTGTGACAGCTTTTTTAAAGTTTCCGCAGGGTAAGGAGGAGAAACTCCTTATAATTTGATCACGAAACTTGATGAAAGGCTGTCGGATCCATCCATCCATCCATCCATCCATCCCTCTCTCTCTCTCTCTCTCTCTCTCTCTCTCTCTCTCTCTCACGCGCACACACTAACTCGCACACGCACTCTAAGAGACCGTCAATAATAAGTTTTCATATCGTTTCCGAACTCTTTTCGAAAGACTAGCGTCCCAGGCTTGTTTAGCAGCGCGCATAGGGTTATTGAAACTCTACCTGTACATGGGCATATTCAAGAGATTAGTTTGAAGCAATAAAATCAATTTAATTTTATACGAAAAACCAAATTTTTGTGATTCTTCATTTCAAGAATTTATGTTAAGAAGTTAATATAAAGTAATTCAATGACCAAATCAAATAAAAACTTACATTCACATTTTGAGGAACAGAAACCCACAAGTTATCTGCTTTAACAGCTTATTTTTAAAGAGAGAGAAATCAGTTCTAGTCTATCCACGGTTGCTTCCAACTTTTCTGAAGCCCTGCTAAAGTTATACCTACTTCTAGTACATACCTCCGCTTCGTGAAAACAAAGCTTAACTGAGTCTAGAAAATTACACCAAAGGGATCACACATCGCATTCTTGCGTNCCTCCGCTTCGTGAAAACAAAGCTTAACTGAGTCTAGAAAATTACACCAAAGGGATCACACATCGCATTCTTGCGTAGTTAGTTTAACAATATTTTCCATGAGAACTATTTCTTACACTACGATTTTCTCCCGGTTTCTATTCATATTAATTATAAATTAAATACTATAATTTATAGATTAAATATACGCAAAAGTTCAATTTAATATAAAATAAGGTATTTCTATGTTACCAGAAGTATAAAACGATTGTAACACGTTATATATTTAGGAAACAATCAAGCACGTCCTACTTTACACGCGAACAGACTATACTTTAAATTACCTACGGTAAGTACTTATCACTCTTCAAGCAAGCCCAAACGCCCATTCCGAAGGTCACACTCGAGTCTGCAACCTCGCAACAATTGCACCACTTGGAGTGGCGAAANAAGCCCAAACGCCCATTCCGAAGGTCACACTCGAGTCTGCAACCTCGCAACAATTGCACCACTTGGAGTGGCGAAAAACTTTCTGTGTGATAATAGAAAACGTTTACCACTTAAGTCTGTACGTGTATACCACATCTGGACATAACCTCAGATTTATTTTAGCATATTCCTTTTCTTGTTTTTTCTTCAACTTTATTTGAGAAAAAATTCAACGTTAAGAACAAAAAAAAACACACACAATTCCCTAGAAATTTGTACCAGCATGCAGCTGATGAGGAAAACAGATGATAACAGGGATCGAAGTAACGGCTTTAGAAACAGAAGACATGTGGCATAAAAAAAAATCAGTATGCCTATATTTTGACAATTTCCTGTTGAGTGTANGGCTTTAGAAACAGAAGACATGTGGCATAAAAAAAAATCAGTATGCCTATATTTTGACAATTTCCTGTTGAGTGTACCCAGAGTAGGTAACAGTTACGAGTCCAATCGCTAGTATTGTTAACTACTTGTTTGCTAATTTAACAGTAAGCTCTTGCAGGGAGAACTTAAAATGCATTAGTACTTGTCACTTCAGTCACCCCAAAATCCACCGCTTTCTTTTTTACTAACCTAAAAAATCTCCATGTCGTCATTTTATCACTCACATAATTCATTAGCAGAATATTTATTTTAAACAGAAAGAATTAATGAAGTTTGAGGCAGAGTTTCATTTTGTCGCACTGTTCGACAAACAACTAGCTAAAAGCAACCGGGCGTACTGATAGCTGTGGGCTCCAACCTACTTCCGTTCTGTCTCGGTGCTAATCGTTTTTAAGTCATGCCGGATGTAGANTACTGATAGCTGTGGGCTCCAACCTACTTCCGTTCTGTCTCGGTGCTAATCGTTTTTAAGTCATGCCGGATGTAGACTTCATTCCATTGATGATCAGACATCTTCTTTTTGGTAATACACTAGCGATCACAGTCATTAGAAGGGCAGAAAAAATAATGACATACATTAATATTCCATTGTAATTACCAAACGCAAATTAATATCTCACATAAAGTCGTANGCAGAAAAAATAATGACATACATTAATATTCCATTGTAATTACCAAACGCAAATTAATATCTCACATAAAGTCGTATTCCTTCATTTGAGTCCTATATTTTCCATACGGTATTTAAGAAAATACCTCAGATTAGAGGAAAACTTCACTATATCTGCAGGGAAACCTGATCCAGTAGAATTTACCTGCATCCAGAAACCTAAAAGAGTAAACTAAATTCGTAATTAAAATTATTAGGATTCCTGGCTGATGGGGTAAAAAAAAAAAAAAAAAAAAAANCTCTCTCTCTCTCTCTCTCTCTCACGCGCACACACTAACTCGCACACGCACTCTAAGAGACCGTCAATAATAAGTTGTCATATCGTTTCCGAACTCTTTTCGAAAGACTAGCGTCCCAGGCTTGTTTAGCAGCGCGCATCGGGTTATTGAAACTCTACCTGTACATGGGCATATTCAAGAGATTAGTTTGAAACAATAAAATCAATTTAATTTTATACGAAAAACCAAATTTTTGTGATTCTTCATTTAAAGAATTTCTGTTATGAAGTTAATATAAAGTAATTCAATGACCAAATCAAATAAAAACTTACATTCACATTTTGAGGAACAGAAACCCACAAGTTATCTGCTTTAACAGCTTATTTTTTAAAGAGAGAGAAATCAGTTCTAGTCTATTCACGGTTGCTTCCAACTTTTCTGAAGCCCTGCTAAAGTTATACCTACTTCTAGTACATTCCTCCGCTTCGTGAAAACAAAGCTTAACTGAGTCTAGAAAATTACACCAAAGGGATCACACATCGCATTCTTGCGTAGTTAGTTTAACAATATTTTCCATGAGAACTATTTCTTACACTACGATTTTCTCCCGGTTTCTATTCATATTAATTATAAATTAAATACTATAATTTATAGATTAAATATACGCAAAAGTTCAATTTAATATAAAATAAGGTATTTCTATGTTACCAGAAGTATAAAACGATTGTAACACGTTATATATTTAGGAAACAATCAAGCACGTCCTACTTTACACGCGAACAGACTATACTTTAAATTACCTACGGTAAGTACTTATCACTCTTCAAGCAAGCCCAAACGCCCATTCCGAAGGTCACACTCGAGTCTGCAACCTCGCAACAATTGCACCACTTGGAGTGGCGAACAACTTTCTGTGTGATAATAGAAAACGTTTACCACTTAAGTTTGTACGTGTATTCCACATCTGGACATAACCTCAGACTTATTTTAGCATATTCCTTTTCTTGTTTTTTCTTCAACTTTATTTGAGAAAAAATTCAACGTTAATAACAAAAAAAAAACACACACAATTCCCTAGAAATTTGTACCAGCATGCTGCTGATGAGGAAAACAGATGATAACAGGGATCGAAGTAAAGGCTTTAGAAACAGAAGACATGTGGCATAAAAAAAAATCAGTATGCCTATATTTTGACAATTTCCTGTTGAGTGTACCCAGAGTAGGTAACAGTTACGAGTCCAATCGCTAGTATTGTTAACTACTTGTTTGCTAATTTAACAGTAAGCTCTTGCAGGGAGAACTTAAAATGCATTAGTACTTGTCACTTCAGTCACCCCAAAATCCACCGCTTTCTTTTTTACTAACCTAAAAAATCTCCATGTCGTCATTTTATCACTCACATAATTCATTAGCAGAATATTTATTTTAAACAGAAAGAATTAATGAAGTTTGAGGCAGAGTTTCATTTTGTCGCACTGTTCGGCAAACAACTAGCTAAAAGCAACCGGGCGTACTGATAGCTGTGGGCTCCAACCTACTTCCGTTCTGTCTCGGTGCTAATCGTTTTTAAGTCATGCCGGATGTAGGCTTCATTCCATTGATGATCAGACCTCTTCTTTTTGGTAATACACTAGAGATCACAGTCATTAGAAGAGCAGAAAAAATAATGACATACATTAATATTCCATTGTAATTACCAAACGCAAATTAATATCTCACATAAAGTCGTATTCCTTCATTTGAGTCCTATATTTTCCATACGGTATTTAAGAAAATACCTCAGATTAGAGGAAAACTTCACTATATCTGCAGGGAAACCTGATCCAGTAGAATTTACCTGCATCCAGAAACCTAAAAGAGTAAACTAAATTCGTAATTAAAATTATTAGGATTCCTGGCTGATGGGGTAAAAAAAAAAAAAAAAAAAAAACAGCATACGGCAAACACACATAAAATGTCAGACGGTGATTTAAGATACATTCACCGAACGTTTTGTAGATTATTGTGGCAGTGAGAGTTACAGGAAGCGTTTTAAAATTCTGCAATATAAAGATTATTCACTAAAGTTTCAGAATTATTACTATTATTAAAGTGATAAATTCAAGACGTTTATCATGTTGACGTAAAAAAATTAATTGACATACTGCAATTCCAACATTTTATATTTCACCCAGTGTCTGAAAACTGTTAGCAAAAAATACCGCGATAGGGAAAATTAGACCACGTTATAGTTTACGATAAGTTTCGCGAACACTTATGACGTGGGAGTCTGACATAACGAGCAAGAACACCTATAGTTTCTCTTGAATTTGCCGGCCATTCGAACTCAGCATCGACGTCATGTAAGGCTACAACAATCACACTACACCAGAACCCACCCCTCAAGAGAGATGTAGGAGGGGAGGAGAAACAAAAGGCAGGACTCTCCACGGCGAGCATGTTCCCAGAGAGCGCGCCCCTGCGAGCGAAGATCAACACAAGTATCGATGGAAGACGCGCGGAGTGAAAGTTGGAGGGGGGTGAAGATGTTTGAGCGGTAGTTAGCTGGCTGAACCAACTGACCGAGGGTGTTTGCTGCCCAGGTATTAGAGCACCCAGCGCGCTTCATCAACCCGCCAGTCGGGAACAAACTACAGCTGAACAACCCCTGATCCATGGATCCCGGGAAAACACACATATCTATTGTTGAGCTACTAAGAAAATGCGCCAAAGGTTATTTAATTCTTTAAGACATCGTAAACTATAATAATAAAAACTCAATTGTTCATAAGTAATTTTGATACGAATGACTTAATATCAGTCATAGATTGTATACTTCCGTTACATTACGATGTGTAAAGAGGACTTAATAACATTTTTAACTGGTGTTTGCTGACGTCCAAGCCTATTGCCAAATCGTATGGGGGAAAAAAAGGCCAGAAGCGAGCGATCCTAACTTACTTCTGAAAGACCTACACATTCATACATCACATGAGATTAACACACATATTGCAATACCTGTGTAACCAACTATGAGAGGATCTGCTGGACCTTAATTTACGACATGTTAGTTTATGGCTTTTGAAGTCCCTGCCTGAAAACACCCAAAGGACTATCAGGGAATATAGTTTTCCTTCCTAGCGTGGAAAAAAACACCCAGCATATTTATTGTCATGGATTTCCTCCTGCGGCCTCGCGGCTTTACCATAACTCTCGTCGGAATTACACCCAGTAAATTCATTGGAGATGGGGCAGGCCACAAAATGCTGGTTTTCCACTTCTTCAACCCCCAATTATGCCGTTTTGAAGCATTACTCCTCCGCTATCCAGTAATAAAAGTTCCTGGAGCGTATAGGCCCATCTGGCCTGGCATACACATTTCTCTCCGCTCCTTCCAAACACCTAGTAGACAGTTACTAACTTAGGGTGCACCCTACCTAGGCAACGAAAAAAAAAAAATCGCGGATTGTGCTTAGATATTTGCAGTGAAGTCTAGCTTGACACCAAATCATAATACAAGTTTTGCAGGTCTCTTAGTAATAAGAAATTAACATGATGTGTGGTAAGCCGAGACAGTGAAAGATGTAGTACAACAAGGGGTACGAAGGTCCATTTCTGCAAAAAAGCCACCCGAAGCTCTACGGTGGTTTATGCAGGCACCGAACGCCCTAAAATACAACACCCAAGTGTGTCCGAAGCATATTCGATAAAGCTGAGATCACGGGAGATAGCCAGCCAATCTTAATCAGTGATGTCCTCGGTTCCCAGGTAGTCATCTGCCAACTAAGCCCTGCGTGGAAAGCTGCTGTAACCTATGAACAGGAAAGGCACACACATTGCACACTTTAAAAGCCTGAAGTCCTCTTGGAGGGCAACATCTCTGTAGACCTGGCCTTGTTACACAGCTAGGATTAAACATATGGACAAGTGTAGGTGAGTTCACCCTGAAGCTGCCCTATACCAAGATGCCGCCAACTCCACAGTGGTTTTCTTCAAGGATACTGAACTGTCTGNCCCCCGGCCCCCATTTTATCGTAATGTAAACAAGTCGGGAATCACTGCAGAGACTTAACGTGGAATCGTTATTAAACAGGACACAGATTCACTGTTTCCCGGTCCACACTAGTTCTTTGCATCATACTTACAGGTCAGTATTGTGGTTGTGGGAGGGGTCACCAGTATGTGTTTCACAGGTCTCTGGGCATACAGTCCCACTTGACCCAAGCATCGGTATAGAGTATACCAGGGAATGCTCGTCCCTGTGACAGCTTCAAGTCCTTAACAAGGTCGTCTGCTATGTGCTCTGACTGTGTCGTCCAACAGTTTAGGTCCCATAACCACCTTCTCGTGACACTGTACTCTTTAAAAGGCCTGTGCTGAAGGGCTGGCTTACATTTTCATCCTGTAGAAACCTCCACCAGGCCCAGGAGGAAATGACAATGTGGAAAGTGCAGAGCTTGGGAGATCTGTACTCAGTTTTCCTACAGTTGACCGATTTTTTTTCCACATAACATTGCCAAGTGAAATCTCCGAGACACAGTAGTTGAATGCACACAAATTACACTTCAAAAATACGCACACCACATGTTCCATTATGTTCTGCCTGTAGAAGTACTATACAGTGTCTGCCTCAGATCGGGTTTACAGTTCCTCATTACGGCCAATACGGACATCACTTGTACAGATAGCTTAGGAAGATGAACATGGTACGGTTTTAATGCCGGCGCAAATGCTGTAATCCGACTTTGCATTGCATTTCCCTGCTTTCCTTTACTTTTGTACACGAGTGTAAATAAAAATTATATTTAAAAACTGTTCCGTATCCAGGATTAGACACACCGCGCGTCTACTTCGTAATCCGGCACCAGAGTTTTTGCACTCAGGCGACTGGCGAACTCAGGAAAATGGGAAATTACTGCAAGTCAAGGAGGCGCCAATAGTGTCTGAGACGTCTTTTAACTTGCAAAAGTCAACGTCTGTTAAGACCTGATACCTTTCAGCCAGATTCCAACCATCAACCGCCATGCCAACCGAGACACCGCTCGCATGCTAAACAGAGAATCTAAACGTGATTTAGCTAAGTGAATATGGGAAATTTATGTTTTACCAAAAATATATTACCAATACACGTAGTCTACTTGGTACTCTTAATAATCTGGAATCTTCAAACATTTCAGCAAGTTTTACAGAAAAAAAGTCATTCTTACATTGTACACCGAAAATAATTTGATATTTTGATTGTAGACATAAACATATTTTGTACAGGACGACTTTTAGAACGAGAATAAATTTTTACTGCAACCAACTGGAAATACTCAATGTATCAACAGAAACGATAGTGTTAGCTACTCAAAGAGCTCCAAAGAACAGTTAGGCGGTGAAAGAGAGAATTAATTCAAACAACGATATTCTCACTGATTACATTTTATAATGCAATTTCCTTAGGGGCACTCACAACTTACTATCCTAGTAAACCTTCAGAGAACAGTTGCCTTGAGGGGCGTCCAGTTTTCAGTTGTAGCTCCTGCAACTTTTTCCTGTCGTTAACGAAGCGAAAGCAATGCGTTCCCGTTTCGTCAGCGCTCACTTTATTGTTTCTTACACTTCATTCCCGGAGACCTATCGGGATTACCAGCCAGCGACAACCTCTTTCCCAGTCTCCTGCACAACCGGCAGTTTCAATTACCGAACCTCTGAAAGAGCTGATTGGAAGGTCTGCGCGCTAATTAGTTACCGGCTACAGCGGATCCGCCCAAACTGCCAGGAGGGATAACGAATCAGTCGCACGATGTGAAAATTTTTTTATGGCATGGTTTAAACAAGTTTTAAATGAATGCTGCACTTACAGCTGATACTTTCATCATGACAAATCCACGAGCTGCGTCATATAGAGTAATTTTTAGAGAGGACTCGCAACATCTGACAGTTCAGTCCCCTCCCCACAATGTATATTTTGCAAATTAACACACTGCAAAAATAAAATAAAACACTTTGTTTGAAAACGACGCCACTGTCAACAACAGTACATGTATGAAGTCCCATAAAGGTCTTACATATTTGCATATTTGCATATTTTCCATTTCTGACTTTCCCTGAATGTTTTTTTTAAATTAACTTTTAATAATGTTTGCGTTCATTTTTGTTCCTTCAAATTGTTTTTTATAAGCCAATGAAACTATGCAGCGGGCTTTTTTCTGTAAATGACTTTACCATGTCCCAAAATTGCAAAATATTAGCCATAAATACGAAATATTGTATTATTTTATGTTGAAGAGAGTTCTTAAACCGTGCTGTTCACTCGGAATGCAATGCTCCGTTGGTACAATTGTAAGACATTTTCTTCCTTTGCTATTTAAACGAAGCATAATACGAACATACGAAATACACATTATTCAGAAAAATGTTGAACTGTCCTCAGCAAATATGAACAGCTGTCACTGTTAAATATGGGGAATTCATTATAAATCATTCCACTTCTCAACTACGTTACTCGAGATGCAGGTACTCTCACAAAAAAATTTACACTTCTTTATCTAGTCTGTATATAGAAGTAAATTTTAAATATTTCAATTATGAAGTTAATAATTTGAAGGTTAACAATAATATGCCAACAAGAACTTGCGTTTCCTTTTCATGGCGTCATGAATCAGAAAAGTATGGGTCATCTAAAGTATACGGTATAAAACGCATGTAAAGCCAAGAAGATTGCACATCTTAATATATCTGTTCGGCTGAAATGTACGGTAGGTTCCGCTAACCATAAATAAAAAAATCAGAGATTTCTTTCGGACAAACATAATATCACACAAGTTTCTTCGGTGGTCGGTTTCAAATTTGGCAAGTGACTAAGCAAAATATGTACAACGAAACGAAATATCAGCTGTCCCGTGACATTATTCGCATTATTACGCGGACAATGGGTCCTTGGAATTATATATATGTATCAAATGCATGTATATTCCTGGCAGTCCACAGTTCCTTTGAAACCCAAATTCGAATCTAAGCATTCGTAAACGATGATACGTTTCGCAGTCAGTCGAAATAGTACAAGCATCATTGCTATAACACAGAAAATATTATTTCGCGCTATTAAAAAAAAAATTCCTTAATTACTTGTAATGTTAATAGTAGATATATTAATATCCCCCAACCACTGCAGCACACTATCCATCATGAAATATTATAAAATTAATGTTCCAGCAAACGGATAGAAACAAAATTCTGAGTAAAGTAAAAGTTACACGTTTAGAGGCCACCGTGGCTAAACTCATTAAGGTTAACACGGCTTTCTGGGTTCAAATTTTGGGTATGCCATGGATATGTGGCGTTATGATGTATACATTTACGTTTAGTTTAGCATGCAAACCATCCAATGACTAACGAATACAAATAAAGCAGGAGGCATTTTTTTTTTTGTTTCACCACGCAGCTGTCGAGTAAATAATGTCACTACTTATTCTTGGCTAGTAGACAAATTGCGTTATTTTCCCTTCTGTAATGGTACAAGATGGGATACCCGCTGAACGAAACGCATGACTGAAACCAAATAACGCACACCCGAGTACGACCTACGGATAAAGTATTCTAATTTGTTTTCTAACGAGGATCTGTTTAATATACCGTAAATAACGCGTTATTTTTCAGAATCGATTTATTGCCAGGGTACAATGAGTTATTCGTGGCGAAACCGTAGATTCGGATATTGTGACATGTTTCAAGTACACACGCGTTAAATCCATGTTGTTATTGTTTAAAAGGCTAAGATGGTAACAAGGTCTGCCTTCGAATGTGTTTGAAGCGATTCTCCGCCTATATAGCACGCAGGTCTTCTATAGCTGTAAGAAAATATGTGCCGTGGGATTTCGTGGTTTTTTTTCTCCATGTATTTTATTGAGCTGGAAACAACCATTTTCAAACAGTTCATTAGTGCACTTCAACTACTGCTGTTGGTAAATAAACGCTTATGGGCAAAGCCCTTTAATAACATGCCATAACATTTAGGTCACCTCACGATTCTATAGAAAATATAATTTCCTCAGCGACTACCCACAACTTCCGTTGATAGGCACGCACTCTACATCTCAACATCATTGGTGCACTTTTAATTTCACGGTTGCAGTTCATAACGTACTGACAAATAACAAGTAACAAGCTTTAAGCAGATAGCAAAATATTAAAAACTTCTTCCTTGCAACCGCCCTTTCGCTCCACTTAAAAAAAAAAAAAATTAAAAAAAATCCACGTCGTAAAACCTCTACCGCACTCAAGACAACAGGAATGTTCGAGATACATTCCAAAGAACGGCAATAATGTGAAAAATTACGATGAAACCGGCCGTGTTCGTCTCTCTTTCTCTCTCTTCCTTCATTGCGCCCTCTTGATTTTCACCCCTATGGAAAACCAGCACCAACCAAACTTGGTCCAAATCAGCAAATTTGCATCAAAACGTATTACCAAAATTTTCATTAAAATACTTTCTTAAAGTGCTGATATGAGATTGCCAATGTAATGTATAACAAACCGTAACATAAGTAAAAAGTAGCATTCTCAAAGTCACGAGTCTGATAAATATAAATTTATGACAATGTAAATATGAACCAATGAATGTTGCAGTTTCCATAAGAAAAATGATAACTAGATATAGATCAAATATTTCATAAATGTTTCAAATCATCTTGTATGTTTATTTCTAACACACTCATTTATGACATTTATTGAATTATCGGAGAATGAAAAATATAGCAGGAACGTGACAATTTGGAATAACTATTGCACGATTCTGTCATTCCGGTTTTACCGTTTGCAATATTAAATACATGGAAATCTTTTGAAGGATATCGATAATGTAATCCCAAATATATTATTATTACGTAACTCATTGTAATTTATAACTTTATTCCGGCGTAAAAAAGTTCCGTAACTTTACGTAGCGTCGAATTCTTATTTTTAAGCCAATAAATCGGGCGAGGGTAGAAAACGTTGGGAATATGATACCGTGCAAAACGTTAGTACCGTAATTAGACCTATATAGCAAAGCAGGACGAGAGAGGGAAAGGCCACGCGATATGAACGGCAATCAGTAGTGGGATCCGGAACCAGAACACAAACTTCCCTTGGTGACCTCGTGTTTAGTTCATTAGCGGCGACCTTCGTGACGCATAATTGGCTCGTTTGAGGGAACAACACACACTTGATTGTGCAATTTCACATCAATCGGCCTCTGGATTGCGCCTTTTCATTGACCGAGTTGCTTGTGCGCCCAACCAAACTGGGTATTGACACCCATGAATAATATTACTATGAAAAAAAATTAAATTACTGCGTGGTGGTCTCTATCCTTCACTTCCCGCTAATCAAAATCGAGTATTTTTACGTCTGGGGATTTAAAATGCAGCACTCGTTCAGTATTTATAATTGCACGGCATTGGCAATTCAACGGTATTCTCAGATAAAATTAAGAAAAGCAACAAGCACAGTCGTCCACAGCGGATATTTGACGACTGCGATGGAGCAGAAACGGAACAATCTGTTATGAGGTGATCAGGCCTTAGCTGAACGGCCTGCCTGATCACACCTTCAAACATTGAACCAGGACACGAGCGTGATTGCAACACCTTGCGAAAGACAGTTGCAGAAATCCCCTCCACCGGCCAGTAAACGGCACCGAAAATATTAAACAACGCGCCCGATATAGGCCAGTCTAGCACCGGGAGCAGCGTCTTTTGTTGTCAGGTTACTGAAACAAGAAGATCACGGAAGATGGGTGTGTCCGGCCGTCGTTAACCGCCTCCTAGAATTAGCCTTCGACAACATGAACACGGTGGGGACTTTCCAATTAGACTGTAATAGTAATGGCGTGAGGTAACAATACTTAATATAATTAATTAAAATATTGGTATTCAATTTAAACTCACCCGATCAATAATTACGTAAATAGATATTGTAAATTCCTTATGTTCGATAAAATTCATCTTATACTGCTGTGCTCTACCTAATCATGACTCATTATTGAGCTACGCCCATAAAACCTTTAAGAATTAGCATAAATAGCTAATTCGTAATAAATCGCAACAAAGAGAAAACTTACTCGGACTTCTCGACTTTACTGCAAAACAAATTGATTTACTAGTGTCTGCAGTGCGGTAAAAGTAAGCGCACGCCAGACTTTGTGCGGGATCTGCGAAACAACACTGGTTCTCTTAATTTCACATCACACATTCCCACTCGTGTTCTGACACATGAGAAGAAAAACGTCTGTATAGTGTTACATGCTTGATGGTCTGCATCGCTTCCCTTGCCCCGTCCCGCTCGAGCGAGCGAAACAGTGTGCCAAGGGCAGGGTGGAAAGACGAGAAGTGCGCGGTGATTTAAAGAGACCAGCCGCCACGTGTCCCAGATAATCCCATCAGGACTCGTGCGCTCCCTTCCTTAAACGGATTTAATTTCTGAGGTTATCGTTGAAAGAACGTTCTGGTCATTTCTTTAGCCTCTCTCAGCGAGGTTCGGGGAGCAAGGAACCTTCTAGATCGGGCCAGCGAGACTACTTTAGCCGCAACGGGCTTCCGAGCTAACAGTATACGTTTTTGGAGGGTTGTGCGACCTTAAGCGTCAGGCGTGCGAAGACTGGGGAGCGGCGAGCCAGCAAAGCGACGAGTGGCAGCGACAGTAACCAGCGAGAGTGAAATACATTTGGAATTATGGCAATAGATAGACTGAATATGTGCAAATAATGAGTGTGAATTAAGTGACTGTAACCAATATGGACACACTGATAGGACTTAAATCAAAATTGGTATACACATTAAATATTGCGTTCACTGAGAATAACAAGAGTAGTAGTGAAGAGAGATAGTTCAATGCTGTAAATAATACCTGTGTGAATATTTATAGCCTTATAAATATATTAAAAATCAAATTTAGTTATTATATGTTTATTAAGACTTCTATCCCTCCCGAACTCGGTACACCCCTCTGGCGTCCTGCAAGAATAGGTAAGTGTAATGAAAGCACAGTATATGCATTCTGTTGACGTATTCAACTAGAGATAAAGATGAACTAGCCAGACGATGGCGGAACCATAAGGAAACCGTCAGCAACTTGGTGCTGTCCCACACGGCTATTCTACCCAAGGAAAAAACGGCTACTTCACTTCGTTTCTCTGTATTTAATTCTATACCACTGGACACAGGCAGAGTGGTGGGCGGTGAATTACGGCCACCGGGACTGTCCCCGCAAGGAGATACAGTCCGCCATTAATCTAGGAACAGGCTCCGATAACAGCTGCGAGATATCAGCCGCGCTTCATCTCGATTAATGTGCGGCGGCTTAGGAGTCGGCAGGGCGTGGCCAGACATTTGTGCGAATGAGGTGGGGGAACTGGGAGTGCAGGAGTGGGCGAAAGAACGAGAGAGAGGCTTGATTCGGGATCCTCGAGACGGTGGTTTCGTGTAGAGACCACAGGTCTGCCGGGATACGAAGAATCCGGTTACTCGAGATACGCCTGCCTCTGATTCCTATCAGAGTGAAAGACCACCTTCACATTTGTCGAGGAACTTAACGAAGTGCAAAGTGCCAACCGCTTCATTCTAATCTTACCTGGGTGTCATCTGGCCAATAATTACTATTCCAGTAACCATCCAGTACAAGCAGTCATATACACTGAAGAGCCAAAAAAAACTGGTACACCTGCCTAATATCGTGTAGGGCCCCCGCGAGCACGCAGAAGTGCCGCAAAACGACGTGGCATGGACTCGACTAATGTCTGAAGGCATGCAGGAGGGAATTAACACCATGAATCCTGCAGGGCAGTCCACAAATCCATAGGAGTGCGAGGAGGTGGAGATCTCTTCTGAACAGAACGTTGCAAGGCATACCAGATATGCTCAAAATGCTCATGTCTGGTGATTTAGGTGGCTAATGGAAGTGTCTTAAAGTTATAAGTGTGTTCCTGGAGCCACTCGGTAGCAACTCTCGACGTGTGGGGTGTCGCATTGTCCTTCTGTAATTGTCCACGTCCGCCAGAATGCACAATGGACATGAATGGGTGCAGGTGATCGTACAGGATGTTTACGTATCTGTCACCTGTCAGAGTCGTATCTAGACGTATCAGGGGTCCCATTTCACGCCAACTGCACACGCCCCATACCATGACAGAGTCCCCACCAGCTTGAACAGTCCCCTGTTGACATGTAGGGTCCATGGATTCATGAGGATGTCTCCATACCCGTACACGTCCATCCGCCCGATACAATTGGAAACGAGACTCGTCAGACCAGGCAACGTGTTTCTAGTTATCAACAGTCCAATGGCGGTGTTGGCGGGCCCAGGTGAGGCGTAAAGCTTTGTGTCGTGCAGTCAACAACGGTACATGAGTGGGCCATAGGCTCCGTTCATATCAATGATGGTCCGTTGAATAGTTCGCACGCTGGCACTTGTTGATGCCCCAGCATTTAAATCTGCACCAATTTGAGAAAGGGTTCCACGTCTGCCACGTTTAATGATTCTCGTCAGTCGTCGTTTGTCCCGTTCGTTCACGATCTTTTTCCGGCCGCAGCGATGTCGAAGATTTGATGTTTTGCCGGATTCCCGATATTCAAGGTACACTCGTGAAATGGTCGTACGCGAAAATCCAACTTTTATCGCTACCTCGGAGATGCTATGTCCCATCTCTCNTCGTGAAATGGTCGTACGCGAAAATCCAACTTTTATCGCTACCTCGGAGATGCTATGTCCCATCTCTCGTGCGCCTACTATAACACCACGTTCAAACTCACGTAAATCTTGATAACCTGCCATTGTAGTAGCGGTAACCGATCTAGCAACTTTGCCAGACGCTTGTTGTCTTATATAGGCGCTGCCGACCGCATCGCGTTACTCTGATTGGTTCCATACCTCTGTTATTTGCATACGCCCGCCTGTACCAGTTTTTTTGGCTCNTTTTATTCACACAGCAAGGCAAGTTTTGCCCCACACTCCCGAATACTTTCGCCTGAACCAAATTAAAATATTTAGAAATAATTTTGTCGTGTTTCACCATGATAACATTAGTGCACGCTTTCATTTCACAAATACGTAGTTAACCAATAAGTATTGTTGCACTATCCGTTTAAGGCATGATAGGTTCAAATTACTATATTGGTTGGGGCAAACAAATATTTCGTAGGCTGAATCTAGGCTACTGCTGATTCTCAAACTGGTGGCAGCAACAAAATCAGCTAGATACAGTACTGGCGTTAATTTAGTTGGCTGTACTGTTATCGACTTGTTCTATGAAATACGCTTCGGGATTTCAGATATAATTTCTGTGAGTAATAAAATAAGATATAATTTATGTGACAATTAAGGTATCAGTATTTCTGACCAGTAAATTAGGTAAAATTCAATATGGCACCAACAGTCCCAATGCAATTATTTTAACTGAAAACAAAAGGAAAATGTGCAAAGCTGAAAATACACTCTTAGTTTTTAACACTAAATATAGGCCTATATCATTTTCTTCGTCTCACAAATTTTTTACGAATAGCTCGATGAAGCTCGGAACTAAACCTCAAAGTGACAAATTTTCACTAATACACAAATTGACACAACAAAATGCCAGACGATTAAAATGGTCATGTTTGGCTAACTGGGTACGTAATCCATTAAGTATAAAAATTGTAAATAATTAATAGTTTAGTACTAAAATGTTTGCTTGTAGTACAAAATAATTTTTATATTTATAAATTACGTATTACAGCACAGCATAACAGCCGTAATAAAAAAATAACCTTATTTCTGACAGTAAAATTTTAATATATGAGCGATTCGTTAGAATATCGGGAATTTCATAACCTTATAGAGACTGAAGGCAAGTCACCATTTGTTTGTCTTCATTACTTATAAGATAACGATGATATTATTTACGTAATTGTGCACAATATTATCTCGCTTTATAGTGTTTACTTTCTTACCACGAAATACATGAAGGCATTTTTGAATAACAATGCGAAAGCGGTAATTTTTTTTAAGAATTATTTCAAATTTTGACATGTGCCCATTATACTGCCACAGGTCACAAAAACCCGCCAGAGCAGTAATGAAATACAAGATAACTTACGTTGTGAATATGTTCAGTTCTTTCGACGCTATGTCTTGAAGGTTTTCAAACTTAAGTAGTTTTTATGTATCAGTGTTTATGTTTATAACTACCTCGTGATAGAATTAGTTACAATTTACTATAGCAACATTCATGTCGTACAAGTGATCATATTACATTAGGACGAGATCACTAGTTAAATCCGGAAAATGAACGGATGTGTATGCAATTGTTATACTTGTGCTCAGGTCTGTTTACAAAGCAAGCAAATCAGGACAACAAAATAGTTTGGCCTGATCAATAAAATATTTAACTGCTTTGTACAAATAACTTGACTGGAAATTTTGGTCATTTTTCTGATCAGTGCGATACCACGACACACTATTAACTACTGAAATAATTACTTGTTCGCAGTATTTATTAAGCTAAAACGGTGCGACGGATAAAGGCATTTTCTATCCCCTCCAGAATACACTCTCCAGTCCTTCGCCCCAAAGCACCAGTGCACGCTATACGTCATTACACTCCTGGCAATTACAGCACATCAACTGCACGAGATATGGAGCTGAAATGCTTCACACAACGACGTTATAATGGTGGAAACATAACAGCGATATGCAGGTTATAACGAACGTGGTGAATGTTTGCTTGTACCAAGCTTGATGCTAAGCATATATATGTGTCTGTCAAGAGTTGAACATTTCATTGGCCGCTGCTTCTTGCTCTCGCCAATTAATTTTCTCAACTTGTTTCCAGACAGCTAGCTCATCAGGTGCGCCGATGAATGGATATTAATGGCCCGCTATGTTGAAGGGTGTGGGCAGGTTCACATCTACCAATAACAAGAGCGAGCAGAGTAACAGCTGATCAAGTTCTTTCACGTATTTTATGGTTAAACAACGTATTTCAGACCAGTGATATTTCTGAGGGACACATTTTTCATCTTTTACATCTTGCTTACCATACCTGATTAAAAAGGTTATATAAACGTATATCGTATTTTAAAAGCCATTCAATATAAATAAATGGTTGTTAGTATGGCATACGCGCACGATGTTAAAAGTGTTCAATCTGTGCCGTGTGGTGGGAAACAGGTAAAGCTTATGCCTTCATGTAAAACGTGATGTGGTAAAACTTTAATTTGGTAAAAATGGTTGCAAACTATGTTGTCTAAGGTTCTGCATAACAAGAGTTGAGAGAGATTTGGACGACTCTTAACAACGAGGTCTTGACAGTCTACAAAGGCCTAACAAACTCCGCAGTTACGGATAATAGTAAGCACATTAATTCTTTCGGATGTGATAGTAAACGAAAGTAGAAATATACACAATGAACTGACACGCTTCAAATATGTGCATTATTCTCTACTTTGATGCAAGTCACACTAATGCTGGCCAGGATTTTTTTTTTTTTGCAAAGTCGTATTTTCCAGCCAATGAATTTTCACTCAAAACTAAAATAATATCCAAGCACTATGCTAAGTTTTCGGGCGTGTCCCAGCAAGTTTCTATCAGTTAATTTAACTGCGGCTTCGGAATCAAAGGGAAATTATGAGACTAGAAAGTGCGCACTTATCTTTATTCTTGGTCTGAGAATCATTTCCCCACTGATTTACCAATCAACCGACATAATTCAAATTAATAGTGCCATAGACTATAGTCACTTGAGCTCTCTTGTGTTCTAGAAATATCTATTGTATAAACGAACAAACACACAAATGTGAAATCGGCGACAACTTTCGCACGAAGCTGTTTCATTTTGTTCATGCCGGCAAGGAGAAAAATAGGAAACACAATAATGCTTGAACTGAAATTATTTTAAAACCACTGTTACAGCATAAAAACCATTCCACTGAAAAACGTAGTTACAACAAGAATACTGAAAAATCCCCGGAATACTAGAATAAGTTTCAAGATGTTAATTAGGCATAGGTGCTTATTAAAAATAACAATAGCAATGCCTCTTAGGTACCCACTGTAAGCATATCCGATCGACGCGCTCCTGCTATCTGAGGCACTGGTTTAAGGCTTGCTCTCACACGCCATATTGAACGTGCTGCTGATTCAAAGTTTTATGAAGAAAAAATAAGAAAATGACTTTGTAGTCATTAAGCTTGCCTTTCAGTACAAAAGTAACATCTTAAATATTAATTACATATAATAAGGAAGGCAAATTCAGAAAGTTAACTATAACGTACGTGCAAGTATATACAGCCTACACACATCGCAAGGAAACAGGCCCGCGATTGTAGAATCTTACTTTTCCAGGAGAAGTGTAGGGTGAAAGGACTATTTCGGGCATAACGGATTACTGCCGATTTGTAACCTCCGTTTCTGCCCGCAAACGTCTCTTCGACTCCTTCCACTTGGTAGCGTTGTCTCCTAACCTTCACAAAATATTTTCATATAGCAATTGACCACCAGGTTACTATGCTATGAATTAATTATAAATTTACTCTTATTCCCTAGGTCTCTCAACTTCTACTCCTGTTACTGTCTTCAAGTTGAGTATTTTTTCTTTCGTTAACGCACTATCTCGGTACAATCTAAAAATCTGTCTGGCAAAGAAATTATTTCCGCACTAGTCCTGACACAAAACTGACGCATAATACCAACAAACGCTGTAAACACGTTCTGTAGGCGGAGTCTCCTACACAGAGATACCATTCACGAGAACACAACTGAAAATTATTTCGCCAACTCATGGAGGTGGTAGGCTTTCGATGTAAACGATATATTGTCAATTATGAACACTTTTCTCTTTCCGCCCGTTTTGTATAATTTTCATTACACGTAAAGATTAACACACATTTACAGACATTCAAACAAGCTAGAAGCAAGGCGCATATCCACCACTGCAGTATCCTAAGTTGAGCTAGTCTCTGTTTTCCCGCTTACCGCGGGGCCACGATGGTGTATTGATCAGACTATTCGCCTCCCACCTGGGCGCACCGGGTTCGATTCCCGGCGTGGTAGCTCCAGGATTTTCGTACGTGGGAATCGAGCCAGACGATGCCACTGGTCGGCGGGGGTTTTTTTTTCAGGGATCTCCCGTTTCCCCCACCCATCACATTCCGGCGATGCTCCATAACTCACCTCACTTCACCCTCATCGGCTCTCAAGACCTCGATGTTAAGAACCGTCCAAATCTCCACTCCACGCCCCCCACTTACCGCTACCCCATTGGTCTAAACCACACTGCACAGAGTTCACTGTAATACACAACGTTTATTACTGGTCAATAGAGTACCGAGTTGACAGAGTTCCAATAACACGTCATTTTATACCGTACTGAACATGATACATGGTCCATCGTGTTCATTTCCGTCACAGTACAAAAATTTAATATTGTGTTCACGAAAATGGCTGTCATGAGAACTGTTCTCGTAATATCATGATAAAAACTAAGAAAGCAATGTAACTACTTCAGCGCGATTTTTGTCTTCACATTTGCTTGTCCTGAACGAGACTTGAGCTTAATCCCCAAAGTCTTATTACTACCACATATCTAATTATTAATTCTGTGCGTCAATAAAATGACGTGCAATTATTAGAAACATTAATACGTTACTATTACGCGTATAAAATAAATTTAAACGTAAGATTTTTATAAGTTTTAATAATATAAAGCTAACATTTCATAATTCACTGCATAGAATATTGCAGACATGTCAGAATGTAGCATAAAACTAAGTGCCAGGATGATTATTCAAAGGCTGATTGCGAAAGTGTTTACCAGACCGTGTGCCAACCGGCGCAACGAAATAGGAGAGGCCGGGGTAAGATGATGAATGGTAAATAACCAAACCAGTAACACAGATATAATGTTGGCACCCCTGTGTCGTTGAGCGTCACCCTGTGCCCCTACTAGGCAGGAGCAGCGAAAATTTCCATTTGGTCAGTGTGTGGTAGCTATCAGAGACAGTCTGTTTCGTGTGCCATTATAGTGATATTGAAGGTACGTACGTTAAGCTATTGTAATAACATGGCGAACTTATTGACAGTGTTTATAAATGTAATATGAAAGCCTGTCTTTTGGGAATATTTTAATGTTCAGATAGTTACGGAAATTGATATCTTGTTTTAAATAATCATGGTTAAATAAAAAAAAGTGCAGCTGGGGTAAGTTAACGGGGGTAAGATGACGAATTGGTAAACTTGCCCCTGCCTTCGTCACTGTTAACAATGCTAACAATTTTCTTCGTTTTTCGTAGATGCCCAAGAGTTATAAACGGTAAGCGGAAAGGAGGAGTGGAGTGATGTAGAAATGACTGTTGCTATGCATGCTGTCCAAGAAGGAATGTCTTGCAATGCAGCAGCACCAGTAAATGGTATTCCAGAGCCAACATTACGACGTTTTGTGAACATGGGGTGAATAGATAAATTTATTTTATTTTTCTACCAGTGTTACACTGTTAACCCTTCCTGCCAAGTAGGAGAGGGAGGGCTTAATCAAAACACCCCAGTTCATTTTTTCAGCTGTAACTTCAAAAATAAATTTTTTTTTAAAGTCATGGATTGTTTTATTTGTTTTTTAAATCTCACTAGGTATACACGTTGAAGGACAATAAGCTTTCTTGTATCAGTAATGTTTAAAACTTTTCTTCTGGGAAGGATAATGAGAGTTTTTCACACAAAGCGCATCATTTTATGAATTAAAACCACTTCCGGTGGCCAGAGAACAACCACAACAAGGAAAAGACCTGTCCGATCATCTGCAGTAATAACTAGCTCACCGATAAATAACATGTTGCTACAGAAAGATTATTAGAAGGAACTGAAAGAAAACAAGAAAAATGAAAGAAGAAAAAATAAAACTGAACGAGGTTCTGCAAATTGTGTTGCAAAACCTTGTAACCAACACTGTGTTTCCTGCCCTGCTTGTGGAGAAGATTACGTGGATCCTCAAGATAAAGATTGGATTCAGTGCTCCGTATATTCTGAGTGGTGGCACGAAAATTGTTCCAATTATGAAGGAGGTGGGCGATTTGTATGTGACTAATGTTAATGCCATTATTCAACACACGAACATTTAACATTTTTATCACTATGCAGAGAGAAGTTGTATGATTTTTGTTTTCATTTTGTGTTAAATATGTCTTCTTTACTCTCTGTATGTTGATTAGTGTAGGTATTTATGAAACAATTGTTTATTGTGTCTATAAATAGTATTGTTTGCTTCGTAATCCTACCATAATAGGTTCGTCATGTAACCCCAATAGGTTCGTAAATTTACCCCACCCCTGGGGCAAGATGGCGAATATGATCGCAGATTGATTTCACGTCAATTACTTCGGAACTATCCACAAATACTGTATATAACCATTTTACACGTTAAGGTATAAAATAGTCTGAACGAAAAAAATTGAGGCGACAGAAGTCATGGGATACCTCCTAATATCGTCTCAGGCCGCCTTTTGCCCGGCGAAGTGCAGCAACTCGACGTGGCATGGACTCAACAAGTCGTTGGAAGTCCCGGGCAGAAATATTGAGTCAGTTGTGGCCCGGTGACATGGCGCATTGTCATCCATAAAAATTTCATCGTTGTTTGGGTACATGAAGTCCATAAATGGCTGCAAGTGGCCTCCAAGTAGCTGAACATAACCCTTCCCAGTCAATGATCGGTTCGGTTGGACCAGAGGACCCAGTCCATTCCATGTGAAAACAGCTCACGCCATTATGAAGCCAACACCAGCTTGCACAGTTCCTTGTTGACAACTTGGGTCGATGGATTCGTGGGGTCTGCGCCACACGAACCCTACCATCAGCTCTTACCAACTGAAATCGGGACTCATCTGACAAAGCCACGGTTTTCCAGTCATCTAGGGTCCAACCTATATGCTCACGAGCCCAGGAGAGGCGCTGCAGGCGATGTCGTGCTGTTAGTAAAGGCACTCGAGTCGGTCTTCTGCTGGCATAGCCCAGTACAGTCAAAGTTCGCCGCACTGGCCTAACGGACACGTTCGTCGTACGTCCCACATTGATTCCTGCAGTTATTTCACGCAGTGTTGCTTGTCTGTTAGCACTGACCATTCTGCGCACACGTCATTGGTCTCGTTCATTAAGTGCAGGCAGGTTATGCCTGAAATTAGGTAGTCTCGGCACACTCTTGACACTGTGGATCTCGGAATGTTGAATTCCCTAACCATTTTCGAAATGGAATGTCCCGTGCGTCTAGCTTCAACTACCATTCCGCGTTCAAAGTCTGTTAATTCCCGTCGTGCGGCCATAATCACGTCAGAAACCTTTTCTCATGAATCACTTGACTACAAATGAAATCCCAACCACTGCACTGCCCATTTATACAGTTTGTACGCGATACTACTGCCATCTGTATATTTGCATATTGCTATCCCGTGACTTTTTTCACCTCTGTGTAGTATCATGTTCGAACAGATTGTGTGTTTATTTATTGATGAAATGCCCTCCCAAAGCTTAACCTCGTCAACTTACTCCGGTCTCCCCTACTGCTTTTTTTAAATAACTCAGTTATTTCAATTTATGACTTCTATCGAAATGGGGGCTGCGTTGGCTGAGCGGTTAGAGTGCTCGCTTCCCATCAAGGCGAATCTGGTTCAATCCCCGACCGGTTAACTCCCGGATTATCATAAGTGGGAATCGTGCCGTATGATGCCGTTGGTCAGCGGGTTTTCTCAGGGATCTCCCGTTTCCCCCGCCCTTACATTCCGGTGCTTCTCCATTCTCATCTCATTTCACACCTATCAGCTCTCAAGACCTCGTTGTTAAAAGCCGTCCAAATCTCTCAACTCGCATCTATCAAAATGTTTTCGTCCTCATAATTATGTAGCTAGCGTTTCGCATATGATAACTATATAGAAACAATTCAGTTTGATTCCCTGTAAGCAGCGAGTCTTAAAGGATAAATATACTCAGGGCATTAGTTTAAAGTAGGCGATGGCGTGAAAATATTCAGTTGTCAACTCACATGGGGCTTAAAGTTCAATAGCACAGAGTATTCCCGGAGGTGAGACACTTTTCACCAAGAATGTATCCCCTACCTTTCTTGGTCGGCTCACAAACTAAGATATGATATGTGGCCTTAACGCAGGAGTAAATAATTTTTTTAAGATGTGACATCAGCGTGTCTACTCAAGCTCTCTACAAATGATATTTTTTTATGTACTGTAATAATGGCGCTTTTTACGTCCCTGGGTCAATCACAGAATAATATTGAACAACAAACTATGTCTACATTTAAAATTAAACTGGGGTTCGAACCAAGGATCATCATACTGAAGCACACTATTTTTCCTATACACTCTCTCATGAGACTAGCTCTCGGTCTGTCTGTAAAAATTCAATCGCAGAGTTAACCTACAATCTTCTGTGGCTGCAATCACTCGCTACGTCAAGATTTATGTAGCAAAGAAACCGAACCGGCGATGCTGAAAATATGCTCTCAAGGCATATTTCAGAATTCGGCAAATGGACCTCGTGATTATAGTGTGTTCAGATCATTAGGGTGATCTGAACCCATTATAATCGAAGGTCCATTTTACTTTTAGATTTTATTTGCGTAAGTGTGGTCTTATTTTCCCAGCACATTAAAAATTTTAATAAAATTACATTTATGCATTCATACTTTGTCGAGAGATCTAAATTTTGGTCTTTACAATATCAGCTCATTTTGCTATATTCTACATCAAGTAATGAGCGAAAAAAAAATCATTATATATGCATTGGATAGCCCATTGTAAATCATACAGTTTCATCTTTTTTCACTTTTAGCTGCGGCTATGAACAACTTAACTGATATATAAAAACTGTACTGCGATGGCACGCTGTTGCTAATCTGAGCTGTTATACTCGTGCCAATACAACTGTATTTGGAATTTTAATGTAATTTGTTAACTACGAGAGTGACTACATTCTCTCGAGACATTTAAAGTTTGGCAAAATAATGTAAGTTGCGTACGGGCTTCAGGTTAATAATGCATCACTGGCTTTTAAAATGTTTGCCATTAAATATTTTGACGAGGTGTGGCTTTGGGGGGAGGGGTGGTAGTGCGATATTTACGTTACCAATGACGAGAGAGGAATATCATATTTTAATGAGTGCTAAATATTCCTTCCGTGATTTCGTTACAACCTCTTGTTTCAGAGAAAAATAAGAAGCATTCATTTACTCCATACGCAGTAGATTTCTGCGTACACAAGAGATGTATCTGGTCACGTACATGCTTTTTGTAGCTATTTCTTCCGGGCTAAATATTAAAGAAAGGAAGCAATGTGGGTACTGTGTTTCACACAGACAGAAGGACTGTTTCCTTGGTATTTACAGCTATCCCGAAAAAAAAAACCGCACCCGTTCGCAGGGAAGACACAACCAAGTCAGACGAACAAAGTCGGAATGCGGGCGTAGGAAGGACGGCGCACAGCGAAGAAAAGGACGGCGAGGAAGGCGCAGCTGCCGGGAGCATTAGCACGGAACATGGCGGTACAAGGGCGCAGACAGTCGAGAGCGGAGCGTTGCAGCAATTCCTCATGCGGGGTGGGACGGCGGCGGCGAGATTGATGACGAGCAAGCGTCGCGACGCCTCGGCGCGCGCCTTCTCTCCAAATAAACTACCGCGAAACGAACAACCTATACGCGGCCGAGGCGGCGGCGCCAGGACCCTCGAAACACTCAGCCGGAGTGAGATGATAACTGTTACACATTTCCGACCAGTACTCGACTGTCAGGCTGTTACCGAACGAGGTGGCGTAGTGGCACACCTTCGGATCCACATTCGGAAGGATCGGAGTTCAGACACACTGATTTCTATTTTCGATGGTTTACCAAAATCACTCCAGGAAAATGCTGGGATGGTTCCTAATTACAGGCCAAGACCGCCGATACCTTCCCCGTTCTTGCTTCTCTGAGCAACTTGCTCAGTCTCTAATGACCACGCTGTCGACGAGACGTTGAGCCCTACCTACCATCCAGGCTAGACATCCAACCGCAATGGAGCCCCAACGACTCTGGTTAACTGCGGTGCCATTATTAGTTCTCAAGATAAAAAGGTAAATATATTCATGTTGATTTCATTGGACTCGTAACGTCTCCTATTTTGTGTCGGATAACACCAATCGAAGAGGCCCAGTGAAAGGCTTACAAATTAAACCAACCTGCATTTTACATCGTCCGCAGCTTACCTGCGATTCAAGCCTGAAACCCAATACCCCGAAGTAAATGCACTATCAAGGTCAGCCGGGCTGTCCACCATATCCAGGACATCATCGTCTATAGGCTGTTCGCGGTTAATTAAGCACTTTTGAAATCACTTTTGAAAAATGTCACCGCCGCTACCTACATGTATTTTTACGGGCAGACTGACTGGCATGCGCCCAGTTAAGTTGGTAACGACGGAGGGAAATTAGTTAATGTCTTGAAGTTGAACTTACAGTGTTAAGTTAATATTTGTGATTATTGTAATGTTTTACAAACGATGGAAGAAGACACAACGTGCATACAAGTAGATCTTAAGCGGCGCTTTCAAAAGTTCTTAGTTTTAACGGAACAGCCTATACAAGAAGTACGGATCGTAAGGTAACAGCTTCTGCTCGGTTTAGTTACGATTTATTGATTTATTTCACGTATGCCATGGTAAAACATAAACTCTAAACACGTGCCAAAAATAATAGAGACCAGTAGCACGACAGTTATAAAAATAAATTATAGACTACACAAATTTGTATTAATTGGTGTCGTACTAAACTGACAAAGAATCCACACAGCATGATGGCACGAAATTATTGGCAAATTAAGTTTTCTTTTAAAATGCACATATGACAAAACTTTTACGAATTTAGGCTTATCTTCTTTGGTTCTCAAGTTATAATGGAAAACATCTTCACTAAAACGACGAGAAAAAATACAAGAAATAGGCAAAGCGAAATGTAAAGCTCTGAAAGATACGTTCGAGCGAAGGGATGTGTGTGTGGCGTTTGATTTTAATCAATATATCCATCCGTTGAGAACTTGTGCGTGTGTTTGAAGATACGACAAAGAAGCGTGCTTCACTCATGCACGCGTCCGTGAGCATGAACGACAACCAGCACTTATCACGTGGGTTGCATCCACTCCATAACGGTGACGTCGATACGGGTACTGCGGGGGGTATGTAAAATAGTTCAATATTTCACATGCAGATATCCCAGGAGTAAGGTCATCTATTTAAACACGCTTGATTTGTTACCAACATGCACTTCTCCGATATCTGCCAAAATAAACACGGCTAATGCTTTAAAAGTTTTCGATTGACTGTAACACCATCGCTGAGTCATGGCAGACGTAACATTGTTACGTTTAGGTTTTACAGCAACACACACGAACAGGAGCAAATTCAACTGTCACAGTTCCGACGATAAAATAACGATGCAGTCGGGGGAAATTCGCGAATACATCTGGCAGGTAGCAACATTTCGGAATCCTCTACATGTCTGGTGCTGCCTTTACGAGAAACACTGAAATTCTGACTGGGTTGCACACGATCAGAGCAACGCTATTGGTAAGCGTTCACTTTGGACAGAAAGTCGCGAAAGTTTCGAACTATGGCCCAATCACAAGACTACCCATAAATACATGCGCCTGAATACACGACGAGCTTTCATGCAAGATTTTTATTTTTAATAGTGGCGTTTTGAAACCGTCTGGCTTAGTACCCGCAATCTAAAATTGAACCCATGAAAATTCGTGCACGTTTAACGAGGGNTCATCAAATTTTCAAATAAATATGTCTTTTTTTTTGTTTAAACGAACATTTTTCTTGTAATATTCTGCCAGAGTTTTCAGGATTATTACCATGGATGACAGATCCACCCCTCAGGAAAGACAGCCAGTCAGCCTTAGCTCAATACAATCACAGCCCCATCTCACGCGAGACAGCAAGAGCATATTTCTATCTCTGGTGGCAGGCAATCATGGCTCACAGCCACGCCACAAAATGGGTTTAGCGCTGCAGTTATTGGAGTTTGCATTATAAATTTACTGCTGTGGTAACTGGCTCGAACTGCGTGACCGCGATGTCGTTGTCGTAAAAACAGCAGCAATAAACAGGTACTTGAAGAAATGCTGAATGATCATCAAGACGCAAGACAAGCGGAAGAGAAGTTGGCGACGATATTAAACTAGGAACAAGAATACAAGAAGCATGGTGTTTGCCTATCGCCTACCTCTGGTAACTGGGATTTCAAATGAGCAAACACTACACAGAAATTACACTGAACTAATGTATCTGGAACCTTTAATTTATATTAAGATAGAAATAACCACGCAATCTTTCTAGCGTATTAAAATGACTAAACTAAATAAACTGTGTTACTCTTTAATGCTTGTTCTAAGAATGAGGTAGTTCCAGTAAATCGTCGACGAAGGGGAGGGTGGGCGCCTTAAATTCAAGTGGTATAGAGCACATTATTCTAAATTTTATTACGTTCTTCGTAACTTTTTTTTTTAGGTGTATTAACAAAATCACGTTGGTTAGTGTAAACACAAAGGTTAACAGATTTATTTTGCAATTACTACAGCTAGAATTACCTATGTAGTGTTAACTACAAATTTTAGAATTATGTTTCCGTGTTGTTATAAATAAAAATATAGCAGTCAAGATTCAACAACTTAGGTGGAATATACGCACTCGGAAGTTAAAGTCTAAGGCTAAAATAAAATGAATTTTATTGACTATTATTCCAGATGAGATTGCTTTCAAGTGCTCACTTTACTGCGAATAGCCTTATAGTTCAGAGTCCCTTTGCGCATGCCAAATAAGCATTTATTTTCACAAAACTCTCACAAGTGTTGAATTATTCATATTCTAGCTTGCCATTGGCAAGCGTATAAATTTAAACATTATCTTAACTCTGCGTTTTTGACACCTACGAATCATTTATGTTTGCAAGAATAACTATGCCTCAATATCACTTGCCCCAAATCGGGCTCGAAACAGCCACCTCAGGCGTCGTAATCAAGTGTATTCAAAGCTACGAAGTGCGGGAAGCCCAGGAACGCTACATAATCGTTCTGGCGTCTCACCCGGGCGTGAAATAACTCTGCGTATCTCTTGTGCAAATAACAGTGTTGAAAGCCGTTAAATTGCACGGTTGCTATCTATCCCGCCCGAGATCTGGGTTATGCATATATCCTTAGGTAATAACTCTTTACGAGATACTTTAATTACAGAGTCAAGAACAGAAGAAAAAAAAAAAAAAAAAGTATTCCTCAAAATTTTAATTTCTAATGAGGCAGTAAAAAACTTATAGGCTGTTCAAGGTAAAGTGAGCACTTTTGAAATCAACCTTTCAAAAATGTCTTTGCCCCTGCGTGCATGTATTTTAACGGGCACATTGACTAGCATGCAACCTCTACAGTTGGTAACGACGAAGAGAAAGTAGTTCCATGTCTTAGAGCTCAGTTAAAAGTCTTAAGAGGAAAACATTTGAGAATACCGAGATTGTGTGTTTTACTTTCTGTATTTTAATGCAAATAAGTGTATGTATTCACAAAATGGTAAAATATTTACTTTTCTAATAATTTCACAATTTTATTTGGCCGACGCACGAATAAAGTGACCAGGCCCTTGGCAATGTTAATTTTGCATATGGCGGATGTACACGGAATGTGCGTACAAGTAGATCTTTATCAGGGCTTTCAAAAGTGCTCACTTCGCCATGAACAGCCTATAAAAATGCACACGCTGCAGACTAATTTGGCGAGTCTGAGATTAAAAATTCTTTATAGAGAAACGTAATGCTAATATTTTTCTATCTAAACTACCGCGATGAAGAGGAGTTGCATTTTTAACTTATTTACGCTTTTGAATTTACAGTTACGGTCGCTTTTAGCTAGCCAATGAGCATAAAAAAGGTTGGCTGTTTACGATCAACTGAAAACTTTCGAAATCTACTTTTGAAAAACGTCACTGCCGCTATCTACAGATATTTTGATGGGCACACTGTCAAGCATGCGCCCAGTAAAGTTGGTAACGACGGAGGGAAAGTAGTTCCATGGCTTGACGTTAAATTAAAAGTATTAGGTAAACATTTATTAATATCGAAATAATTACATTTTCTTTCTTTTTTTTTTGTGCATATAAGCGCTTTAATTACCAATTTGTAAGATATTAATTTCACAGTTTCACTAGACCGACGCATGAATAAAGTGATCAGACCCAAGCAAACGTTAAGTTTACATAAAGTGAAAGAAAACGCAATGTCAACACAAGTAGATCTGAAGCAGAACTTTCAAAAATGCTCATTTTACCGTGAACAGCCTTTACACGCCATATTGTAAACACCAACAGCGTGAATTCGTTTCACAGCCTTCATTTTCAAGGTCCTCGATAGCTATGACCACTAATGTAGCAAGGAGGCTGCACCGGCAACAACTGAATTCACCTCTATCGAATCAAGAATAAATGCGTATAAATAATCATTAGATGTAAACCACAAAACACCAACTTCTGACTATATATTTCCCCATCAGTTTACACTGCGCTAAAAAATTCTATAAATTTTGCTTTTTACATATTTTAATAAACATGATATATATTACGTAATATTAAAGTAATAGCTAAATTAATGTGTCATGTTTGAGCACAAATTAGTCTAACGCCGTATACTTTTATGTACAAAAAATAGCGATTATTATACTCGAGAATTAAGTCCAGCTGTCATATTTGCACGAGTATTATCTTCACGTTATAGTCTTATTGTTTATTTCATGCCGTTTATGTCCGTTCGGCAGTTTACGCTGTGCTAGAAAAGACAGTAAATACTTTTAAGTAGGTACTAACTCAACTCTAAATGACTTGCACTTATATCTGTGCGTAGTGATTCTTATTATTGGAAAAGTCATATTATTCTTTTTTTAAGCTCAATTCATTGCACGATTCTGAGGAAAAAATGTAAATAATTACATTCATTGGGGGGGAAAGGGGACGTCGTCCTACTTTTCAGTCAGCAGTGGCATCGCCCCCTGGGTCGATAAACAGTGGTCGGCCATTACTTCACTTTGTAATAAGTACTTATTACTTACTGTAGACTGCCTGCCTCATTAATCTCCAAATATATGTTGTTTGTGGTCGTTACATAACGAAAAACACAAATATTTCAGCAGGAGTTATTTAATTTAAATATTTAAAAACTTTGCCTACATAAAATAAGTGTTACATACGGATATAAGCACACACACAAACAACGCACAGTATGAGGGATGGCGGAGGGAAGAAAGGATTATACAGAGGGGGAGAGAGGATTTACTGGCAATGCCACAGAAAGGTTTAGACTTCTTGCAGAAACAAGAAGTCGGCGCCTATAATTACATTGATGCAAAATAAAGCAGCAATTGTGTGTGTGTGTGTGTGTGTATATATATATATATATATATATATATATATATATATCCCATATTATAAGCTTTTAAACATATTAGGCTTATACACAAAGTCTGGCACAAAACTGTAAGAAAAAAAAAACATACGGTGCTACAAGCTGTACTAGAAAGTTCAGCCTTTAACAGACTTCGTATGACCTACTTGCACGTATTTTTCTATGAATTCAGATAGTTTAAGTGTGCCTGAGTGACGTCATAATTGTGGATAAGCACGTAATTCGGTGTACTTCGAGAGATATTTAATTACGGAATCATAAGACAGGGCATACAAATCTAATACCACAAGATTTAGAAAATTAAGTCGACAAGCACGCGGAAACAACTGAACTGCGAAAGCACGGAAGTTTTTAATTCACCGGCATTTCAGTAGTTGGACGGAACCGCTAACTACTCAGTAAACTCGAGTCAAACGCCAACACGAAATAAATTTTGTGTAACGTATACGTTCCAATAATATTGTATAGCACATGACATTATTTGACGACCGTAACACAAGAGCAGCCTTTAGCGCAACCAAAAATGTTGGTCAAAGAAATTTCATTTGATTTTTGCACTCCATTTTCCTTCGTCGCTGACACACAATACTGGATGCCACACACCACTCCATATCATAACAACTCGACGCGGAGAAAAATCGATAGCGTGCTAAAACATGTAACATTAAGAAACAACAACAATAATACAATGCCGGCCATTAAAACTGCAAAAACAAGAAGGGCGTTAACTATAAAAACCATATTTATTGGACAGAATATTGATTATACACAGGTGACATGTTTACTCTTGCAACTCGGCATGACGCACATAACATAGCGTAATCAGTACTGTGCGGCCCCACCACGGACGGCGATAACGCTGCTACACGACGCGGCATTGAGTGGAAGAAACTTTGCGTGTCCGTATCGGGTATCTCAGCTTATTCTGCGTCGATGCGTGACCAAAATTCATCCGTTGTGGCCGCTGGTGTCCTGTGGCAGGCCAGTCGTAGTCCGAACATGGACCGCACAGCTTCGATGGGCGAAAGATCTGGCGAAGGCGCAGGCCAAGAGATGCAGTGTGGCATAGAGGTCATCCAGGAATCGTCGGACGATGTGTGCCCCATGCGGCCGCGCATTTTTCCTGTCGGTTCACGGCCCCAGGCCGGCCCAGAACCCTGAAGATGACAGCAACGGGCTCCAACACCTCCGCGATGTAATGGTTGCTGGTCAACAAAGGGGCCGTAGACTTCCCGCGTAACACTCAGCCCGTCCCTTCTCGATCCACTGATCCCATATTCGTTTCTCCGTGGTTGCGCTGCTTCCAACGAGAACCTATTTCGGGGTGGGATAATTCAGAATCTCGATAGGCCAAGATTCTCTCGCAGTCAAACGTGTTCTTCGACGCGGCATGCCCACTAAATCTGTGCACACGAAAGGTGGGGAAACGCAATACTTTTATTTCTCATCGGCTTCCCGGCGTCCACTTATGAAACGCTTATCAGATATAATTATGGAATTAATAAAATGAAAATAAATGACATTTCGGTACACTGCAGAAAAAGTTAAATAGTTGAAGGACTACAGCGAATATTTAAAAAAAAAAAATCCTTTCTAAAAGTTTGAATAAGCAAGCAATCGAAATAATTCAAAGTGATGATTCAGATTAAGTTTGAGATAAGGCATGTGTTTTCGAAAGACGAAGGTATAGCTTTAGTCCCGCTGTATTATGTTTCTAATGCAGTTTAAATAGGTGAGTGCTGCGACGAGGTTCTGCGTTTTGCGATCTCGGCAGGCCGCAATCAGCCGCAGTGGTGTCGTGCAGCATGTGCGGCCGGCTGGACGCGCGGACAAAAAACGAACAGTCGCCGGCGGCGGTGATCTAGTGTCGTCACACGAGGGCCGGCCATGGACGCCAGTTCAATCTGGACGTCGCCATCTGGGTAAATACACCGCAGGAATAACCAACGGCTTGGAACGTGCGCCCGGAGGTTCGTTTTCTCCCGCGTCAAAATAACTTTTTAGTCCCACGTGGGAGGGATACTGCTTGTTAAGCTCGCAGTTTTCAATGAACGTTCGCACACATTTCTCCTGCGTGTATAAAATATTCCCGGGTTTCATATACACTATTCGTGTCGATATTATCCACAACTACTGATTAAAACTAGAGTTTCGTTGTACAAACTGCAATACCGAGAATATGTTTTTGTTTATGTTAACTTGGTATGGTTCTTTGTAGGTAAGCATGAGGGCTCCAACTNACACCGCAGGAATAACCAACGGCTTGGAACGTGCGCCCGGAGGTTCGTTTTCTCCCGCGTCAAAATAACTTTTTAGTCCCACGTGGGCGGGATACTGCTTGTTAAGCCCGCAGTTTTCAATGAACGTTCGCACACATTTCTCCTGCGTGTATAAAATATTCCCGGGTTTCATATATACTATTCGTGTCGATACTATCCACAACTACTGATTAAAACTAGAGTTTCGTTGTACACACTGCAATACCGAGAATATGTTTTTGTTTATGTTAACTTGGTATGGTTCTTTGTAGGTAAGCATGAGGGCTCCAACTTTCAATAGTTGCTTATACACAATTACACTGTCATTTTCCGCAAACAATGCCTTCGCAATACCTTTCCTGTTCATCGCGTATTTTCTTCCGAAACTTCTTGCAATCATCTCAGGTAAATCAGAAAAACTACTGTTGTGATCATCATTATTAACTTATCATTATTTGAATCAGTAATGACAGCTTCAACTGGGTCTACATCCCCTAGAGCCAAGCTTTGAACTCCAAAGGACCATGTTTAGTAATTATAACCACGTGGAAATAAACAACAAGGGAAAATAACATAAAATGCGTTATAACGAATACATTAACTATCCTTGCTAAAATTCGCAGCTGGAAAGAGCGGCATTCTGTCCAGTTTATTTCTCAAATGTGCTGGTGTCTCCATCCTTTAGAATCATGGTGTCATTACCAAAAACTAGCCAGTATGCCAAATTGGGTACTACGGCACTTATAGCGAAACTGGCCAACTACACTTAAAAAAAGAGATTTAAATCGTAACGATAAGGAAATCGCACCTTCCTGCGAGGTCACAATATGTCACACGTGTTTATAACCGATACAGTTCAAAATACTAAATACATACATGGTATAAACAGAAAAGCCTCACCAGCAGAACTGAACAGAAAATGTAAAAATTATAGCTATCATACTTTTCGTATCAAAACCCACATAGAAACCGTTACTTTGTCGATCCACATTGATACTGCCAACAAATACGTATAATTTTTACAGACATGTGTACGACGATTTCTTACTTTATACGTAATGTTATTTTTTTCTCGCAGAACCACGATCCGTATTCACAGGCAAAAAAAAAGTATTTAAGTTATCGAATCAAATACACAATGGCACGCATAGTGTGCCGATGCAGGTGATTGACAATCGCCAACAAGATATACGCAAACACCTACGATATTAATTATATAAATACGATGTACATTAACATTTTACGTTACATGGGTAGTGTTCACCAGTATCATCATCACTTTTTTATGGCCACATGTATAAATTCCAACTTTACACACGTAAGACCTGCATGATCAATATACTCATCAGCGCAAACCATCTATCAGTTTCAAGAACTGGCCACGAAACTCACTACAACTTGTTAACTTGCGATAGGACAGGCTGAAATACGAAAGCACGTATAAAACGTACGAAAGAAAATGGGACAAACAGAAAATGATGCCACATACAAATAACAAGGACAACTATTGAATGTCTACAGCTGTCTTAAAATTCAAAATTTCAAGAGCCTTGTCTTTACTTTCCCTTGCGCCTTCGTTAATAAAATCTTGTGGGCTGCTCTGCAACAAGATCTATATCACTGGATTCAGTCTTGATAGACGACGGAACGTAATACATATGAATTTATCTCACCGTATGCTGCCGATATATATTTAAGATCATCTGGCGTTCAGTAACTGGCAGGACTAACAAGCACGTAGAACCCAAAAACAAACTTGTGAAGACCGCTCCAAAACCACTGCCATTTCCCGCTAATGTTATTGGTCACTAAAAAGTTCCAATTCACGTAATTTGCATGTTCTGTTCGGCTGCCTGTTTTTACACGAGGCCCCGTTTAGCAAGTTAAGGTGATGTATATTTTATTTCCCTTCTGGACTGCGTGCTTGATGGAATTATTGCGGGTTGTATCTACGACAACATTTCTAAATAAATAACTTATTTTTTAAAATTATTTGTGGTTAATTTTACCCGAGGCAGCAATGAATTAAAGCTGAAGGTGTTAAGTTGTCTAAACGAGCAACCTGCTACGGCAGGTTATAATTTACTAGTTTTTTTTTTTTCGTGAAGAATTAAGGACTTGACATTTTTTTAAATCCAGAACCAGTTTTAACAGCATGCGAGGCTCCTATGTACTTAGTCTCATCTCAACTGAGTCTGGCAGGCCGATACCGTAGGGGCCGTGGTGGTGTAGTCGTTGGACTACTAGCCTCCCACCTAGGCGAACAGGGTTCGATTCCCGGCGGGGTTGCTCCCGGATTCCCGCACGTGAGAATCATGCCGGACGATGCCGCTGGTCGGTGGGTTTTCTCGGGGATCTCCCGCTTCCCTGCCCTTACAGTCCGGCACTGCTCCATACTCACCTTGCTTCACCCTCATCGCTCTCAAGACCTTGATGTTAATATCATCGCAACCTCACACCAGCCATATTTACGAAAACGATGTAAACCCTTCAGAATTTGGAAAGTCAAAACCAAATGGTCACGATGCATACGGAATTTTTTCAAACAGTCATCAGAAAGCATATGTACAGTAGAGGACAGGTCGCACATTAAATTAAGATTTTTACAGTTTGATTATACATGATAAAAAAAACACGTTCAGTAAGTAGCCTGGTTTATGCGATATGCAGCAAGTGCGAGTAACAGCCTGCAAATACCTGCACCACATTACCTTAACTATGCGTTTCTGAAACCTACGAATCATTTCTGTTTGCAAGAATACTATGCCTTAATAAGTGTGCCTGTAGGTCAATTTTATAATGCGTTCGGGGTGATTTAGAAATTTTTTATTTAATTATTTGGTTTTCTATGCCTCTGAATCAATTTGGTTGGAAAAGAGGGCAGGGAATTCCCACTCATGCCACACCCCTCCTAGCTGATGGAAGAAAAATTATTTCACTGCTATGGAAAGTGATTTCGCTCCCTGAAGAGTAATAATGCATGAAGATAAATTAAATAAAGGTTTTCTTTTGTCTATCCTTGATAAGTTTGTTTGGGTACCATTGTTGATTACATTACAGTGCCTACCATTACATGTACTGCTAAAAATATACCATAAAAATAATTAAACCAATAGGATTTGTATTGTTTACAATATTTTAACTTAATATACACCGAGTATTATTATTTACGTATCATATAAGACTCACAAGAAACTTAAATATCTAAAAATGACGGGGCCTAAAAAGGTTTGCTCTATCAAGAGTGGACAGTCGCGTCCAAAAATGTACGATGATGAGAATCTTAACGTTGGAAAGACGTCGCAGGAAAATATTTATGTCCACTGAGTTGAAGTTTGTATAGAGTTAGTTTTACGTACACTTTCTCTGGCTTCCCTATCCTTGATATCTCCACCGCAAACATTTCGTGATGAAATTTATAGGGGCGGTAATATTTCAACACGGAAAAATACACATACTGTCCTTGACGTACGACTGGAATGAGTCTGGCCAATACCTTATGTGACTCCTGCTTCCAAGGGCGTGACGTCATCGACAGCGATCCTTCGTGTCTACGTTCCAGCGCGCAGAGTACATGTTGTGTTGATTATTAGGCTTACGTGCTGACGAGCACGTACGCATCACGTGATGCACACCATTCTCAACGACTGCACTGCGGAAGTTTTTTTTTAGTTCACTAAGTTTTAATTGCAATTCCAAGCGCAACGCCGTCGCAGGTTCATAAGGAGGCAGCCTAACTGGCGCTTGAGCTGCGCTGCAGTGTGTGTGGAATACACGTTTTCCCGCGAAACTTTTAAACGTGCATCTGAAGTGCTGATACACAAAAATAACACACGCGTCAGACGAGGCCTGTTGCGCACTTTCAACACGTCACGCAAATTAGCTTATACATTTTCAGAGCACTCCAACATAGCTAAAAACGGTTTTTTCAAAGCGCTGTATCTCAAAATATGTGCGTCAGACACATACAAAAATGCTCAAGGGCCCTGAATTTAATCTTACCACAGACTTTCCATCAATAAAATTATACAGTCACTCCGTAGCCCCATAGGTACACGCAGCACGACGAGAATACTTCACGGCAATTCAGAGCCTTGCGCTTAGTGGCGATGGCGGACTTGAAGCGCCTAACAATGCAACCCTCATCGCTCCTGCACTTCTGAGACTCAAACGCGGAAAACAGCTACAGATAGGCGGCCCCCTTAAAATGACGTAGACACTGATGTTATAGAGATTAACTGTGGTTGAAAATGTTATGGAACCCAATACAGAAAAATGAAGAAAGGGTAATTCTTTGACAACTGTTTTTACTAACAATAAGAGCAAATATTTTATCAGGGCGATCTACAGGATGAGCCTAAAATAAATAGACACTTTCAATCCTGTAAAGCTGTTAAACTGTCTTACTTATTTTAGACTCATCCTGTATTTCTGCCGGCGTAAGATGATATGTGAAATAAATGCACTAGTATTGCAAAAGTTGCAGGTAAATTTGGAGAAAGCCGTTATCTAGGATTACCCTTTTCTAGTTTTTCTATGTCGGCTTCCAAAAACCTGCAAGCTTCAACTGACGTATCTGGCGTATGTCGAACGCATTCTTCATTCCAACGCCTCGCAGGTTCACGTGCGGAATGAATGCCGTGCATACACTAATGCTAATTTTACTGCCGTGTTCAATAATTGCTGCTGGAAGTGTGCAAGCTGGAGCCACTGCCCCCTCGTCCAAACTCAGGAGATAAATGTGCGAGAGGGGCTGCACATAGATTGGAATCCCGCCGCCATGTAATATGATGGGAGCGCCACATTCCCAGCCAGCGGGGCGGCGCGCAGCTCGGCTCCTCGTAATAAAGCCATCGCCGTTACGAGGCGGGAAAATATGACTCCCCGGGGTACGCCCGGTGGCACGGTCACTTGGTATATACGTACGTATGTGTCCGCGTCGGGCCGCGGACGGTCGCCGGGGCTAAGGGGAGAAAAAATAATTTGATCTCAGCGCAGTGTGGTTCGCGCGCTTCAAACGAGTGGCCGTGGAAATTGTTTTGCAGCTCTTAACCGTTATTTATTACGGCATCCCCCCACTCCCCGTTACGCTTCCCAGCCAGTGTGGCGTGGTGGTCAGAGCGCCTGTACACCGACTGTGATGTGCGGGCCTCATTCTCGCTCCGCTTAACACTGGTTGCCGCATCGTTAATAATCACCAGGAAAAAAGAAAACAAAATAGTAAAAACAGTAGCCATAATCCTCATGTTAAAGCGGCACAACAGTTGTTACCGAAGTAGGTCAGGATGGGAAGACATGTCAAATTTGCTTGTTGGGAACTGCTCAACTGCTTTCACTCGAAGGCTGAAAAAGAGAATAAAAAGATCTCTGCATGACCTTATTTGAAATCGTGCTACAGTCTATTCAAGTCTTCTTCACACTTTTTGAATCAAACTTTTGAAAAATCATCTTATGTATGACGTGTTTAATTGTTTCCTAAATATGCCGTGTATCAAAAACGTTTTACCTATATTTTATCTATAAATTGTATTATTGCATTTATAATTAATGGAGGAACCATGTGTGTTGGTAATGCCTAGTAAGAAATAGTTCTAATGAAGAATACTGTTAAAGTGAGTGCGCACAGATGCGGTGCGTTGTCCCTTTGGTGTAATTTTGTGGACTTGGTTTAGCTTTCTTTGCATGAGGCGGAGGAATAGCCTAGAAGTAGAACTTAAGCAGAGCTTCAGAAAAGTTGGAAATAACAATTAATGGACTATAACAGCTATCCAGAGATATCTTGTTCGTACAGTGAAAAATAAGGGCTCACTGACGTAACGTAGCACTAGGGGCAATGAGATCCTCAGTAGATTTGATCTCTAAGGCAGCCGCGTTCGCGTAGCAAGGCTGTCGAACTGATCAATTTCTGAGATCCACTCGCGGGATTGCTCCAATATTGAGTAAAGAGTCACTAATCATGTAGTTTGCAGTCCATTACGACCAGGAAGCTCCATCACTTTCAACCTGTCGGTTCGTGACCAAGCGACATAAAAACAAAGCACTGCGGTAAAGTTGCAGTAGTCTTCCGCCACGTTTCCTGCACGCAGACTTGGAAGTGGTTTGACTACTTAAACTTAGGTCATTAGTAAATGAAATGCTGCCAAATGTGAGCAAACGCTCTTCTCTATCTTATTTCCTAGGCCATTTTACACACGCGAGTTGTTTTTATCTGTTTTCTAGTGCTTTCAAATTGGAATAAAATTTTCCTATGATATTCCACTTTGCAAAAATAAAGGTGCACAGAGATAGGCTATTGGAAAAACGTGGTGTGGGTATATTTTGCAATGCATTCGCAGGAAAATAATAAGGGCGAGCTGCACACAACAAATGTTATTTTCGACACCCATAAAGGGACATGTTGGAAACAACAGATTTATTTTGTATTTTCCACACATTGGTTATTGCTTAAAAACACAAAACCAACATTAATAATACAATGGTCTGCACCGAACCAGAAACACACCTACGTTTCTTAAATTATACCTAAGAGGTTTAATTTTTAATGCTGCAATAAAAGGAGACTAATCTAAGAGAACGTTTTTACATTTCAAAATTGATTTTAAAAGCTCTTGGTGTAGCCAGGTACGTAACATGTTCAAGATATTATATTTAATAAAATAAAACGCTAAACATATTTTCATTTAGTTAACCCCAAGAAATTACAGAAACTATCAAAAGCGACACATTAAGCAACCGGTCAGTAATTATATCATACTACTCTGTATACAAATAAAAATCAAAGTACCTACTACACCATATCAATTAATACCAAACTCGATTAGTCTGGCGCTAAACTTCAATATCCACCTGGGCGCACTAAGTATGCTCTGTCTCGGGAATGCCACTTGTTTACATACGGCTGAGATTGTAGTAAGGTCTTGATAAATGTCATCATTTGAAATACCTGTCATCGCCTGGTTCACAACCTGCATTCATATTGGCAACACTTGCAGTGCAAAATTAATAACTTAACAAATTTAAGATTAGCGTCAAAAGCTAACATTCCCTCGCTGTGGAGTCACTTAGATTATCTGGAAATTTGTTTAACTACCACGGCAAGGCAAGGCAAGGCGCGCAAGAAGTAAGTATTGGCAACAATTAATCATTCAGTTAAACTGCCTCGCACAGTTCCTCTATTTAGTGCTAACAAACCATGCTTAGATCCAACCTCGGTACCTGTACTGTAGTAGCTTTTCCATTTTGTAAAATATGGGAAAAGTGTGTTTTCTTTAAATTTCATATACTTAATATGACAACAGCAGTTCTATAATATGTTTGTGAAACTGATTTTTTTGTTATCGGCAATTTTTTTTAGATACAATGTTACGCTGTATTTGCCCTAAGGTTTTGAAAATTGATGTAATTTCCCAAAGTTGTTTTTTTTTTTTTTTTGGAAACAGCCGAAATAATATATCTACTACTATTAATTCGTCGCTCGGTAAGGTAGTTCTGCATATTAAAAAAAATTCCCAAGTGTTCCCGGTTGATTTATTCTCAGAGGTTTGATTGTTCTTATAAACAATTATCCTTATACTACCTGATTGCCGGAGCACGTAGTCGTATATAAAAGTTCGAATATCCATTGAAGTATCCGAATTTTTACAGCAACGGAACTTATTACAGTCACATGAGCACATTAAAATTGATTTTATTTACACTCTCAGATATACCGAACCCTTACGACAATAATATTGCGTTTGCTGTAATAGAAACAGAAGAAAATATATTGTGGCGTTCCTATTTTGTAATCCAAAAACTTTGAACTTTGATGAACTCGTATTTTGAACGCGAACACATTACTTCAACCCACTACACTGCATATTAATAGGAAACGGTGCTTGAGCAATATCACGTTGGTTCTCGTAAATATACAGTCTGTTTGGAGTTTACTTCTTTTTTGAAACTTTTTTTCGCACTGATATGGTGTAATTAGTTATTATTAAAAATTCCTTGCACTGTTGTTTTCCGTACGTTACTAGTATTCCATTGCCATTTTCGAATCACAATACTGAAACTTTTCGACCATGTGCTCAATTTTTTTTTACAATATGTAATTCAGAATATTTGTGATGCGAAATGAAACGTTCTTTATGAATTACCCTCACCTTTCAGTAACGAATAGATGCATGAATTACTTTTTTGCCGTATTTTTAAAATGTCAGTAATCTGAGGTGTACTGTGGTTATGTTTTCTTACACATCAACCAGTACTTTTACGCCAGATCGGACTGAAAGTTGCAAAAAAAAATGAGTTTGCCAAACAAAAAAAAACACGTAAATCTACACGTAACACTTTAGAACTATTATGAAAATAATTAAGTCTACGAAAATGCCGTACTTAAACGAAAAAATGCGTTATTACACCTAAAAAAGTAAATACTTATTTTTAGTCTCTCTCATATTTTGGCCTCAACGATAATACTGCCCAACAAAAATAACACGGGCTGGCTCAAAATACTTTCGCAATATTATTTCTAAAAATGTATTAGATTGCACTCTTCATCAGACCGTATTTCTAACGTGATTTTATACAACTGGATTTTTCATCATCCTCACTACGGGAAAAAACGACGTATTCACAAAAAAAAAATTATCGGCTACATAAACGCGAGTTATTCATTAGCTACGGTTGAATATTGCGAAGGGATTCACGGCATCAAGGCACAAGTGGTCTACAGAAGCTATATTAAAATGCAGAAGATTTAAAGACTATGTGCGTTGCTTTAATTTTGGAATGAAAAAAATATTCATTCCACAAATAAACTGTCTGTCGCATTCCTAAACTGGCTCCGAAATATCCGTAACAAACTTGTGTTTATAACATTTTGCGTTTTCACGAATAATATCATTTGTTTTCAGTATTGTTTACTTTAGTGGAATGAAAATTCATAAAATAATTCTGCCTGTTATTGTTTTAGTTTAAGTTGTTCCAGACTTAGACATTTCTGTGTTGCTTTTTTGTTATACACATATCTAAACTCGGCAATTTGTGCACAACTGAAGCTGCTTACACATTAAATTTCGTACAAAAAGCCCGCACAACGTCTTAATTTTAAAATTTTTTCGAACACCAAAAAATGCAACTGGAACCTATAAATATTCCATATTGTATACAAAAATAATGTAAAAATGTCTTTCGAATTCTGTGCCTGTCAATGTGCGTCCGTCAGTTCCTGTGTGCCAACGTGATGCCCAAGAACTTTTTAAGTAGATAAACCGATTCCCTCCGTGTTTAGCAAACTGTTGCCTATAATTTGAAGGATTACTTCATAACTTTTCAGTTAATTCGATCTAATATTTTCAAATTAATGGTGACATTATACTAAATATTTTGAGAGCTAATAACGAAAAGACTACAAACCAAAAGTCAAAATGTCCCAAGAAATATTATTTTCCAAACTAGTAGACAAACATTTTTGCACGGATTAACAAATTTCTGCACGCACTTTACAGCTGTGGTGACAGCGCCCATTTAAAGGTAACTGTTGTATAATCTGACCACGGGTGTTTCGTTAATTATAATACCTAAATTGGCAGCTCTATTTAAGAGGTGCAATCGCTCGCCTCCTAATTAACAAAATATGATTTGACCCACTTAATGAAGCAATTAGATCCAAGTAGGATAGCTTGAGTACTTTTTTTGTGATTGTGTAGCAGGCCATTCCTTAGTGATAGCTGTAATACGGTATGTAGAGCACGATCCATATTAGCCGCAGAAGTATCTAAATCATAAAAATGTGAGCTGTAATACATTATGACATCATAAGCATGGATATTATACCGGAAAATGGTTGGGTGTTTTTGCAAGTCGTAAATGAAAGAGAACAAAAGCGAAAAGAGTAAAGAACCCTGAGAAGAACAGTGCGGCTGCCGAGTCCCTAACTGTTATTAAAATGAAACGTTTAATAACTAAGTCCTCAATCTGACCTAACGGTAATAACAGGACCTGCATAAGAAAGCATGTGTTTGATGAATGTTATGAACACAAAACATATGAAGCAAAAAAAAAAATTATATATATATATAAACCTTTTTGAAGATGATAGTCAACCCGATTAGCAAAGCAGAGCGTGTCACAAATGTTATATTGAATCTGGCTACTAGATAATTTCTTTATTAATTTTGCCATGTGTTCTACTGTTTTCACGTTCGGTTATGGTAACTTCTGTCATGTTTATGTTTTATATAAAGTCTTCCTTTATTACTGTTTTCACGCTTCGTTACGGTAACTATTGTAATATTTTTGTTTTGTAAATGCTCTTGTTTCATGACTATTTTGATCTTTTGTTATGGTAACTATTATCATGTTATTGTTCAATAAAAATGCCGACGGTGGCCCCGCCGCGCGCATCGTTTTTGGATTCGCTCCTCTGTAAGGCGGCCTGCTCCTTGCCCGGCACGGCTCCCCTCCTGTTTTCTCCACTCATTTTCCCTCTCTTGATTACCCTCCTTGTACCTAAGCATTTTTTTTTAATTCAGGGGCTAGTTTAAATAAGTTGTTACACGCCTTGTGCAACATTCATTCTACGCCTGCTAGAGTTAATTAAAAGTGTAATATGAGCTCAAATTGTCAGTTTACCCGTCCTTGGACGAGGGTGCTATGATACGCCGTTTAAATTATGTGGTTGCGTGAGCGGCTGATTATGCTGGAGATTGTAAAACAGTGAGTTGTGGTCGCAGTTTTTCATTTGTGGTCAGTTTAGTGTTTTTAGATAATTGCGTGGCGTAGTACTATTGTGTTTGTCTTGGGCTTTGCAATGAGTTAGATTTTTTCTAAATTCTGGTTTGGACGCCTGCCTAAATTGTAGCTTCGGCCTAACTAATTTCTTGCTTCTCTGTATAGTTCAAGTTGCTTTCGTGTTGTGTATAGTTTTTGTCTACTGCCCTATTATTTACTTAAAGTTAAATTGTCGCTACCGTGCTACCACGACTTACGTGTTGGCCGTAGTCTGTTGAAGTGTTCTAATTATCGTCGTCGATTATTTATTCGATGGAGCTATGATTAGGGTCTACGTACTGCCTCCATCGATTCACTATTTTAATGTAATATTTTACTTCAGATTTAACTTGTATTTTCAAGTAAAGGAGGCTTTACTGAGCCTGAAGCGCTGCCCTCCTTTAGTCAAATTGCTCCACTAAATACCTTGAATTTATCTAGTCATCAAAGTAACAATTTGTATTTTGGAGTAACGTAATACTTTTGAATAAGCAATTGCGCAGCAATTTAATCTATTTGTATGAGTGTTTGAAGTATTTCTAGTCAACAGAGATACTTTTTGATATTTTTGTAACGTTTTACACTACTTGGCTTGTTTGCCAGGTAAATATTTATTGTACAGGGCGAGTATAAAAGAAGGCCCCCAACTTTGAAGGTCTATTATATCAAAACCAAAAAACCTACAACCTTGATTAACCAATCAAATGAACCGTGTAACCGTGAAGTTTGTTTACCATATCTTCATAAATGTTCAATGTGACCACCATGAGAGACGCGAAAGACATCTTCGTGATAATCAAACTCGTTCCACACTCTTGTCAGCATGTCCGGTGTTACGGTTTGGATGGCGTCCGTAATTCTCGTTTTGAGGTCGTCAATGTTAGCCCGCAATGGTAGACGAAACACTTGATCCTTTATGTACCCCCATAGAAAAAAATCGCACGGGGTAAGATCCAGGCTTCTTGGAGGCCAGTGATGAAGAGCCTGGTCACCAGCTGCTCCTCGACCAATCCAGCATTGCGGCAACGTCTCGTTCAGGTATCCGCGAACAGCTAATGGGGTGGCACGCCATCCTGCTGGAAAATGAAGTCCCCCGCCGCCTCTTCTAACTGAGGAAACAACCACACTGTAAACTTGTCCAAATAAGGAATTCCAGTAACAGTGGGCTCGTGAAAAAATTAAGGGCAGAAAACAGTGTATTTGGATACAGCGCAAAACACGTTCACTTTGGAGGAAGCGCGCTCGTGTTCGGTGGTTTCATGTGGAGGCTCCTGACACCATATCCGCACGTTGTGCCGGTTCACCTTAGTATTTGTATGGAACGTCACTTCATCGCTAAAAACCAGCTTAGACATAACGGCATCGTCTACCTCGTTCTGGGCAAGGAAACATCAGACCGTCCCGTTCACATTGCAATGTCGAATGCGAGCTCGCTACCCCCTCGCAACCTCAAACTGAGAGTTACGAAACGTCATCCAAACCGTTACACCGGACATGCTTACAAGAGCATGAAACGAGTTTGATTTTCGCGTCGATGTCGTTCGGGCCGCTCATGGTGGTTACATTGAACATTTACGAATGTATGGTAAACAAACTTCACGGTTGCATGGTTCATTTGATTGGCCAATCAAGGTTGTGGGTTGTTTGGTTTTGATATTATAGACCTTCAAAGTTGGGGTATTCTTTTATACTCAACCTGCATTTTGAGCTACGCAATACTTTGAAAGAGCAATTTAATATATTTGTATGAGAATTTTAATATGTATATTTTTTACATTGTGAGCCTTTGGCGTTTATAATTTTACATGTCATATGTTTTGTAAATGTTTAATGCAAATGTTCAATCCTAAGGTGCTGCTAACTTGTAAAATATTCTGAAATTACGGAGCTTGAAAGTGACATTTGTATTATTTGTGTTACGGCACAAAACCATAATAGTTACCACAATGGAATATTACAGTTAATTCCGGTTGTGTTTAATATTTGGCTAGGAATTGTGTTCTGGAATAATAATTCAGGAAGACTCGCATAAAAATTTTGTGTCGATATTTAATTTCTCTTTCTTTCTGGTTGCCCACTAACGAAAGCCAAATACGACACTATTTTGAACCGAAAATTTAACCCATTGCTAATTTTTTGTTCAGAAACTTCGTTTAACTTATGATGACGACGATGAGAATAGAATGAATTAATGAGAGGTTCAGAAAGACGTAGTTTTATTAAAAGTGATTGGGATAGATAGAATTTCGGGTTTTTTCAATGTAACTGTTAGCAGTAAGACGACTCACACTGGGACCGCAGTGGTGCTCGACTCCCACCTAGGCGAACCGGGTCGCTCCCGGATTTTCGCATGTGGGAATCGTGCCGAACGATGCGCCGCTGGTTGGCGGATTTTCTCGGGGATCTCCCATTTTCCCCAGTGCATTCCGATGGTGCTCCATACTCCCCTCACTTCACCATCATCGGCTCTCAAGATCTCGACGTTAAGAGCCACCCAAATCTCTCCACTTCACATCTCTCACTTCTTTATAGAGACCACATTACAACTTGACGTGTATTAGTTAGGTTTCTAAAAGGAATGTTGGATATAGATTATAATACTGTTACATTTTACCGTTCTACAACTGAACTGGCCGGTATAAAGCAATTATAATATTCCCCTTATTGAGTAATATTCGAACGCAATGTATTTATAATGTAGGTTTAATAATTTTGGAATGTAAGATACATTATATCATTCAAACGATTCAAGAATTATGTCAAGACGTTCGTGCTCATACTTAATTAAAATTGACTCAAGATAACTGGTCAACATAAAAGTTTTGAGCTCAAGCATCATTTTCCGCTTTCGAATCATTTCTTCGCTACTCCGCCCTTTAGATACTCAACAATTCCGCTCAGCGTTTCCGAATATAATGTATCTGTTCTTGTGTTATTCACTCTCATGTTCACTCTCATGAATTATATAAATACAATCGAAATATTACACAAGTGTTATCGAGAGGAAAACGTAGAAGAGTTACATCGGTACGGTCACGAGCGCGATAAAATTAAACAGAGCAATTAAAATTCCATAAACTAAAATTGCTAACTTTCGTACCATAGTTAGCTGTTTACAGTGCGAGAGGTCCTGAATCTGAATACCGAGCAAAAAATGGTTGTGTTTGTTGTTTATCGTAATAATTTAAGATTATTAAAAAAATGGAAATAGTTTAGTATGTAAGCCATTCCCGGTTACTCGAAAGACATTTAAGCGGGGACACTAATAGGCACCAAACAAGAAAAAAAGGAAACTAAATGACTAACTATTTATGTGAAGGTTGGCGTTTTATTTTTGATATCCCTAAAGGAAAACCTTAGAGGCACAACGTAAAAATTTACAGACAAGAAAAGAATGCTCCATTTTCCAGAGCAGCTGTAAGCCGATTAAAGGCTAGACGCCAACTCGGGTCGTATGCAGATCGAGAAAACCAGGTTAATACCGGATGGAAAATCAGATTTACCTTTCGCATGTCGTCGTGATTCTACAACTTTCATTAAATACATGCTTATCATTGCTAACTTTATACAACGGGGTGCACATATTGGGGCTAAGACGTTCAAGATCTTTTTCTTTTTGTTAATCCCAGTAGGTATAGGGCTGTTCACGGTAAAATGAGCACTTTTGAGGCCCTACTTACTTTTCATTTCAGCCATTTTTTTATTCTTTAACCACCTTTTTAAATAAATATTGCCATGAAAGTAATAAAAACAGTCTGTATATTCCAACGCACTCGGAAGTTAACGTCTCAGGCTAAAATACATTATATATTTATTGACAATTATTCCAAATAAGATGACTTCAAAAAAAGCTCACTTTACCGTGAATAGCCTCTAGCAATTATTGTGTCAATGGCTGTGCTACTTTTACATTTTTTACAGAAGGACGGAAAAATAAAGTATATATTAAGCAAAACTTTCACAAGTGCTCAACCGCAATAAGTTATAGGTTCACCGTTCATCTTCTTGTAATTAGTTGATGTCTTATTTCATCTTAAACGTTGACTGTCACCTGCGCACAACGCCCTACAGCACAGTGTGTTAACTCAATATTCTTCAAGGCAAACTATGAGGTAAATATTTAAGTCGGTAACAAGTAAATTTGAAACCAACAGGCTTTAAGTCATCCCCCTGATTTTAGAGTCCGTACATTTTAAGACTAAGTACTTATAAAGCTTACTCAATGGTATCTGCCTTCGTCACACCTGTGTGGGTTGAAGTATCTAACTCCACGGCGAAAGAGCACTATATTGAAGTATGATGGCAATAGATTTGAGTCTCTGGCAAGACAGCTATCAAATTTACATTATTTTTAACGCGAAAGGGTTAAAAATTGAAAACCAATTTTTANGAGTCTCTGGCAAGACAGCTATCAAATTTACATTATTTTTAACGCGAAAGGGTTAAAAATTGAAAACCAATTTTTTAAAAAGTTCTCACGCCACGAAACGTCCTCGCGAAGACTGAAAAACGTCAAAAGCACGTCACTATTTGAACACGTGATTTTGAACATTCTTACGGCAATTCTTGAGCCTATGTATGGGTCATAGGAATAAAATTGAGCTGGTGCTCAAATGTTGAGAAACGTAAGTACGTACTCGCGTTAGTATGAATCACACAGGACATGCTCACTTACTTAACTGAGCACCCGTTCACAGTCAATCGGCAATATACCAAATTGAGGACGTGCTCACGCTGTGAGGACATGCTCAGCATGATCAACTAGAACCTCCTCAAGAGAACCTGCTCAGTTTTATTCATACCCATTGCTAAGGACACGCGAGGTCAACCATATCAACCATATCGTTAGTCTGGTTTCAACCATTGTGACTCCAGCAGACATCTAACTACAACGATCTGATAAGGCCGTTTCGCAGCTCTAGAAGATGACTGTGTAATGGGCCAAATTGACACGCACGCGTATCAGAAAGACTCGTATCAACTTGCAGCGCGAATATCAGACGTCTTTCTGCGTGGTGCGCTGTAGGTACGCTTCACGACTGTTGCACCGCGCATGTGCGAGCCTTGTCCAGGCTGAATAAGCCACTATATCGCCATTTTCTCAACAATCCACGTGAAGAAGGTTTGCAGTTTAGAACTGTTCTCAGGAGTGTATTGTTGTTCTACGTCAGTGCGTACGAGTCGTGTTGCGGTGCATTATGACAGACATGCGAAACAAATCCCATCCTCCTCCACTGAACTACACGATAATTATTCGTCAGAAAGCAGTGTACCTTGTTATGCCTCCATTTAAGGGGTTAGTATCCATTCAATCATCGAATTTTCTTACAAATCTTCGTAATGAAAATGTATGACCAGAGACAAAAAATCAACGCTAGACATGACATAAAGGACTACTTGACGATTTTTTTTTTTAATTTGTACAGTTTCAATTTTACCTGTATTTATCCATGTGGGATTGCCATTATTAAATAATTAGGTAATATTTTATTACGGTTACCGATGTGAAACTAATAATGTAAGAAAAATAAGTTGGATTTCCAAAAACTGTTAAGGTGTTCCCTATGCCTTGACCAGTTTGATTTTTAAATATTGATTCCGAAAATTACGTTATGGAGAAAAATACGTAAATCCAATATAGCAAGGATACTTCCCCGTGCTAGGAAATGAGAGCTAAAATAGGAAAAAAGGGAAAGAAACATTTAAAGATAATTACAAGAATTTATACGTCTAGAAATAAAGCGCTATTTATTATACCTTTAGAGGCCACTGTTTAAAGAGCGAAAGAGCCAGAAGGAAGTCCGAAAAGAATGATACATCCTGGACGCTATAGTCTGCCTACTGCGATGTTGCCACAATTTCGGAACCCTCTCCACATTTCTCGCCACACTCCTTCTGCCGTTTCACCACCTGATTGTGACTAGTTCTGAAGTGTTTGTAGGCGGACTTCGTCTTCAAATTGTTGATAAACTTTCGTCACTTTTAATAGTCAGCTTGACCTTCATTTTGGTCCTACCTCGGCGGATGGTCCAGCTTGTCTAGACTTACGACATTTCAGCTCTGTTTTAAAATCGTCTATAAACGGTCTGCTGCCTTCTATTCGGACGAGCGATATTTTCGTGTTACGGAAGGTTACGTAACGAGAAGAGCCGATCGTACGAATGTGTAATGGCTACCCTCGACTTGGCAGCCCACAGCGCTGCAAAGCGTCAGAAAGCGGTGCTGCAACCTGCTACATGCAATACGGCCTAGTCTATTCGCGGTTTCTTCACACTTTTTGAATCAAACCTTTCAAAAATAACCCTATGTATGGCGTGTTTAGTTATTTCTTAAATATGTCGTTTATAACAAGCATTTTATACATCTGTTAACATAAAAGCGTTAAATGTTTTGTTAAATTTAAGTTTAAGAACTATTAAATTTATTAATTATAATATTTCGTTTATAAGACATATGAATAAAACAGTTAGCAAACGTCTGTCAGTGTCTAATAAGAAATAGTTCTCATTCAAAATATTATTACAACTGAGTGCGCACGAATTCGGTGCGTTGTCCTTTGGTTTAATCTAACCTTGGTTAAGCTCAGCTTGCACGAGGCGGAGGAATATCCTGGAAGCAGAACTTTAGCAAGGCTTCAGAAAAGTGTGAAGAAACCGTGAATTGATAATAGTTACATTTTTCATCGGATTGTATGGGGCAGACCGCCTCCGTGGAGTGAGTAGAGTTGTTGCTTCTCACCTGAGGGATCTGTATTAGATTCCCCGTCGGTTCACGTGGTCGTGGGTCTGGCTCACCTCCAAACTGCCGAAGGCAATGGCAAACCATCGCAACATCTATTGCCAAGTCGCCGTGACGTCTTTCATTATCGTGCCAATTTGGGGTTCCGTCTGGCCATCGTGTTTACAACTCCTCATTAAAACAGNGCCGTGACGTCTTTCATTATCGTGCCAATTTGGGGTTCCGTCTGGCCATCGTGTTTACAACTCCTCATTAAAACAGTACTCCAAAGTGAAAACTGTATTTTTATCCTTGATGTATATCACACAATACAAATACAGTCCATACGAATTAATTAGAACCAAACATGAAGAATTGTAGTTTTCCCTACAGTATAATTACCAAGCAAAGTGTTGCAGTGAAATCACGCTATGCAAAATTCGGGTAGTGGTGTGTGTGTGTGTGTGTGTGTGTTGGGGGGAGGGTGGAATTAAATTTTCGGTCCAGCCATTTTGATTTCGGCTTCTCGTCGTATCTCTAAATCACTCCAGGTGACCGCCGGGATTGTTCTTCAACACCACAGACTAAATATGAGGTAAACCCGTTTTCTTCTTTTGCGCATGTAACCAACATTCACCTACCTCACACTAATACAACTTTCAGAGTCACATCCTAAACAGTGACAAAGGGGTGTGTTTATAACTTTCTTTCTTTCTTTCTTTCTTTAAGAAAGCCGCTATGTATGTATACTGCTACCAGTTTGACGTTAATATAATTTCATTAAAAATTGGTTAGAGGGAATAAATAAACATTTCAAAGAACATGTTTACATAAACAGTATTCTAAATTCAAATCCTATCCACGTCGTATATGATAGTCGTAATGGCAGAAAAGCAGTCCGACGTTGGCACCCAGAAAGACTACTGCCCACTTTGGGCGCGCACTCTACCCCATATTCCCTCTACACATTACACAACACAGGCCACAGCCGGTTCCTTCCTACCCGCTCCTGATTCTCAGAATCATTTGTTCTGTCTCTAGCGGCCCTGCTGTAAATGAGACGCTAAGCCATACACCCTCATACCTATTATATGATTATTTAATACGTTCATATGTGTGTATGCTTATTTAAAAAAGAAAAAAAATGTATACTAAGTGATCCCCATTTTTCATACGAATACAATGTAATTTGTTTTCTTTTTCTTTTCAGGTGGTGACTGTGGAATACCTACCGTCTCATATGGTGAGTAACTCCTGATACTGAACGCCCACGCATAGACTTACATTTAAAGTATTAAAATTAATTTTTCAAATTTCTTCTTTGAAAGAAGATGATAGTATATAAGATTCTTACGCAATAAACAAGGCTGAAACGCTGTACACTCGTTTAAATAAAATGCATTGCGCCAAGAGAATTTCGCGAAAAAAAAATGGCATAAAACCATTTTAATATAAGTAACACTCGATCCTTCCGGAAGACGGCAAGAGTGCATNGATGATAGTATATAAGATTCTTACGCAATAAACAAGGCTGAAACGCTGTACACTCGTTTAAATAAAATGCATTGCGACAAGAGAATTTCGCGAAAAAAAAATGGCATAAAACCATTTTAATATAAGTAACACTCGATACTTCCGGAAGACGGCAAGAGTGCGTTCCAATGAACTGAAGAAATTCCTTCAAAAGCGTTTCTTAAACTTTGCCTGCTCTACAATTCAATAATAGATAATGTATGATGCCTGTTCCTTGGCTTCACGGAATAAAAGGAAAGAATCTGAATATCGATAATAAGGTTGCAAAACGATCTCCTGACAAAGAGAATAGGCTGTAATATTTCTTTTTTTCTCCCTGAAGAGGATTGCGGATGAATAAATCGATATACTTAATATTTCCTTTAAAAAGCTGCACAGCAAGTGTTTGGCGCAAATTCCCACAGTGATAGTTCCGCGTATTTACAGATGTCTGATATAAATACAACCCTCAGTTGGTTTTACCGTATCATGAATTGTGAGCAAAACAGCACGACGCAATCAGTTTCACTGCGCATTCTGGGAGTAGCAGGTCGGTCAAGGTTATTGTAGCCTCAAAAGTCGTTGTATAAGAAGGTTTCGTAGCCGCACGGTAAATAATAACAATAATTATTTTTCCATCTAACAATTGTCTAATGATTAGAGTAAGAGAGGAGGAATTTGGGGAGGCATATCACATTTTAAGGGGAACGTTTCTGTCACCTGTCTGCAGTTTGTATCTAAAACCACCAGGACTGAACTACATCAGCGCAGTAGGTTATGTTCGAATCCATGAGACCCCACTGCGAGACAGACACGCAACAGCAGCGCCACAATAGCACTGCACTGCATGGCAGATAAAATAGTAAAATTTCGTGAGGTTAACTTTTTTTCTTCTAAAAATGAATGGTTTTTTACGAACTGCAACTTATACTTTAAAAATTTAGAAGCCCCGGGCATTTTTCGAGAAAAATTTCGTAACTGACAAACTTTAACCCGCACAGAATTCTGCACACATCACGCTAATCACATCAACAACGTATGGATTTTAATTTTGATTTATAGAAAGGCTGCGAATGGATCACTGCACCTGACTGTGCAACATAAAGAAGTCGTTAAATTCTGCCAAAATTGCCAGAGACGTACTAGTTATGTTGTATATGAACGAAAAATGCCAAAATTTAAGTGTATTTACATTTTGTATGCTGCTTCATGAAACACATTTTGCAAGAAGACCTTCGTGAAGGAGGGCAATCATAATACACGGTTGTAAGTAAACTTAGTACTTACGTTTTAAAAAATACTTTTATTAATAAATGTATTGTACATTTATTTTAGGTATAAAAATGATAACTTTAATGGTTCAATTAGTGTCCATAAAATCAATTATTAAAAAAATTTCTACATTATTAATTGTTAATACACACAAGAGCAGTTATTAAAATAGTTTTACTTGATGAAGTATTTCTGCAAAATGTACTTTTCAAAGCATTCAAAATTAAACACCTAAATTTTAATTTAAAATGGACCTTATTTTTTTTTAAACGTTGAAATACGTAAATTCTAACAAATTATTTTACAGTGTTACAAAATAGACTATATGCATTTTTCTTACTTATGGGTTATAATTCGTACTTTTCTGGCGATTTTGATAGTGTGTGCGCTACTGTATGACGAGTCCCGAATGTTGTGCACGTTGCACGGGTGCAGTGCTCCCCTGAAAGCCACTCTACTTCTACCCTAAACAAATCGCGTGGTCGACACGTTCTCCCTACCGCGTCGATTCGGATTCGATCTCAGGCGGATCCGGACCCGCGTTTCACCAAACTGGGAAATGGCGAACGCTTTACTTCTTCGTCACGTAATCTCAGTTCATGTAGTGGCAGCAACGGCGCTTTCGGGACCGTGCAGTTCCCTGTTCGAATCTCAGCTCAGCAATGGATAAATATATATCGTTTCCACGCAGAAATCTGAAGATGGTATAATATGTTAAAGTCGTCCACCGCTCCGTCAATTATCATAAAGCGAGCACTAAAGTAATCCCTCTGTCAGGAATAACAGCGGATCAATCGCACGAACAAACTACAGTTAGACGGGAGAAAACACACTTCAAATAAGTTTATTCGGAGCCTGCAACTATACCATTCTCTCGTCGATTCTCGTCACGACGCGCCTCCCTGCTACAGAAACGTTTGAAGAACTCGTCGCTAACGACGGCTGCGGGAACGTCGATATCGCAATATTGCAAGGCGTCCACAACCCATACGGGGAAAACCCACCCCCTACTATCCTCTTATACGACGCCGTTCGCCGACCCCGCCCGGTCAATTTTCACGGCTCATTGGCTACCTCATTACACCCTATCTCCCTTTTTTTTTCTTGTAGACTGGCGACTCCTAACCTTTCCTCGTCGTCGAGCTCTACGAGGCGGTGCCCTCGTGTAAGGGGGCTTAATTCCGCTACCATTTCTGCCATAATTTCAATTTTAGATTTGGTATGAAAATTATACTACGCAACACATAACACTGACTTAACTTTGTAATGTTCACCGGGCTATATACCCATCAGTAACAGCCTGGGAGCATCAACTAATCTCTATGGGCGATCACTGGCAGTAGCAGTAACGATATTCAAACAATATTCATTTCAAAACATATATAAAACAAGTATAGCATCACACATGTAGAAATACACTGAGACGACAAAAGTCATGGAANTGTAATGTTCACCGGGCTATATACCCATCAGTAACAGCCTGGGAGCATCAACTAATCTCTATGGGCGATCACTGGCAGTAGCAGTAACGATATTCGAACAATATTCATTTCAAAACATATATAAAACAAGTATTGCATCACGCGTGTAGAAATACACTGAGACGACAAAAGTCATGGGATACCTCCTAATATCGTGTCGGACCTCCTTTTGCCCGGCGAAGTGCAGCAAATCGACGTGGCATGGACTCAACAATTCGTTGGAAGNATACCTCCTAATATCGTGTCGGACCTCCTTTTGCCCGGCGAAGTGCAGCAAATCGACGTGGCATGGACTCAACAATTCGTTGGAAGTCCCCGGCAGAAATATTGAGCCATGCTGCCTCTATAGACGTCCATAATTGCAAAAGTGTTGCCGGTGCAGGATTTTGTGCACGAACTGATCTCTCGACGATGTCCCATAAATGTTCGATGGGATTCATGTCGGGCTATCTTGGTGGCCAAATCATTCGCTGGAATTGTCCAGAATGTTCTTCAAACCAATCTCGAACAGTTGTGGCCCGGTGACACGGCGCATTGTCGTCCATAAAAATTCGTAGCAACAAACCCATGTACTTCAGGTACTTACCGACGTTCTGGTCTCCAAGTAGCTGAACATAAATAACCCTTTCCAGTCAATGATCGGTTCAGTTGGACCAAAGGACCCAGTCCATTCCATGTAAAAACAGCCCACACCATTATGGAGCCACCACCAGCTTGCACAGTTCCTTGTTGACAACTTGGGTCCATGGATTCGTGGGGTCTGCGCCACACTCGAGCCCTACCATCAGCTCTTACCAACTGAAATCGGGACTCATCTGACCAAGCCACGGTTTTCCAGTCATCTAGGGTCCAACCTATATGGTCACGAGCCCAGGAGAGGCGCTGCAGGCGATGTCGTGCTGTTAGTAAAGGCACTCGAGTCGGTCTTCTGCTGGCATAGCCCAGTACAGCCAAAGTTCGCCGCACTGTCCTAACGGACACGTCCGTCGTACGTCCCACATTGATTCCTGCGGTTATTTCACGCAGTGTTGCTTGTCTGTTAACACTGACCATTCTGCGCACACGTCGTTGGTCTCGGTCATTAAGTGCAGGCGGTCGGCCACTGCGTTGTCCATGGTGGGAGTTTATGCCTGAAATTAGGTATTCTCGGCACACTCTTGACACTGCGGATCTCGGAATGTTAAATTCCCTAACCATTTCCGAAATGGAATGTCCCATGCGTCTAGCCCCAACTACCATTCCGCATTCAAAGTCTTTTAATTCCCGTCGTGGGGCCATAATCACGCCAGAAACCTTTTCAAATTAATCACTTGACTACAAATGAAAGCCCAACCAATGCACAGCCCATTTATACATGTTATACGCGATACTACTGCCATCTGTATATTTGCATATTGCTATCCCATGACTTTTGTCACCCTTGTGTATATTAAACGTGTAATGCATTCTGTAATGGGGAAACATTCCATCGCCTTGTAGACAAACCTAAATCATTTCCTCTGCTGATTATTTGTAATGCAGCTATAACTTGAACACTGTTTAGTGGTTTGTAGGGTCACTCCTCAGAAATAAATAAATATCAGCACGTTGTTCACCGCTAGAGCTGTGGATGACATCATGCTGGTGACTACAGAGCCGACTACTCTAATCTAAAATTATTGACAATCATGCAGTATGGAAGGAAAGCAATGAAGAGGAGATGGCACAGCGGCGGAACAAATAATGGAGAGAAGACGAGAGTACCGTGAAGATACCACAGCATCGCATGAGAATCCTCTTCCGAAAATCCCGACCCAACGAGGTAAGGATCGAACCAGAGATCTCAGCAGGAGGCTAGTTTGTAAGTTATAAGATAGCCAGGTACTTTCCGATGAGAAGATAAGACAAAATGTTTTCATAATGATTTTTTGTTGCATAACTTAAATGCACGTACAGGCTGTTCACGGTAAAGTAAGGACTTTCAAAATCAACCTTTGAAGAAAAAAAAAATCACTGCCGTTAAACACACATATGCTGCCGTTCACACACAGGTATGCCGTTGCTCTTAAAAAATATAATGTTGGCTGAACAAAATCCGAAATGTTATAAAACTAATTGTCTCGAAAAGTTTTTCTCTCATTTTATGCACGCAGGTTAAATCAGGATCTTATTGTAATGGATAAAGAATTGGGAAGGTTCATAAAAAAGATAATGCATCGGAATCAGCCTTGGTTGCAAACGGCGTACCTCTTAAGGAAAACAACTACGGTACACACACGTGTGATCGAACAACTTATAACTGGAAACGGTCATACTACCACAGGACCAAACACGTCCGATAGTGAGATTGGCGATAGTGTTACTATACGAGAGACAACTTTTTACGTCTTCACTCATCACTTACATTTAATAACAAGGATGCCATAAAAACGTCACAATGATGCGCAATGTCAACGAAAAATTTACAATTTATGCCGTCCCCTGATAAGCCTTCAGGCACAACACCGGGGGACGTTAATAAGTTCAACCCAATCCAATCCAACTTATGTTGGGGGCCGATCCCGGATTTTCGCACGTGGGAATAGTGCCAAACGATGCAGCTGGTCCAGAGGTTTTTCTCTTCACCCTCATCGACTCTCAAGAACTCTTTGTTAACAACCATCCAAGTCTCTCCATTACAAATTATTTTCCCGAAAATATCATTAAAGTTCGTTCGAGAAAATCTGAAAAAATTTCGGAGTCATACTTATTTTCTTTTGTCAGCCCATTGTACATTCTTAATTCTCCAAAGAACCTAACAACTGCGTTAATTAAGCGACACTTCACAGATTATTAGTAAAGCAAAGATGTTCCTATAACGCGAATCCTTTCCCTGAGATATTGAATATTAAAAAAAAAAAACCATTAATTAAACGCCATGACCACAAACTAAAATATCACACTTTTATTTTTCATGAAGATATGTGAAATATACTGCAGATATATCAGACGAGTTAATACTGCAGTTCTAGGCAAATTTTCCCTGGAACACCACCCCCCCCCCCCNTTGTCACAAAAAATGGTATTGCATGCTATGAGCTTGCACCAAATATTGTAAAGACTGTAAAATATACTCAGAATTTGTGTTTGTATGTGTATGCAAATAGTTATATTTTGTATGCTATCATTTTGTATCCAAAATATTTCGGGCGTATGAACGATGCGGGAATATAGGGCTGAACTGCTTTGTTCGACTCCTAGATAAGCGGTTGCTAGGAGCAGTATCGTGTGGGTGTGTGTGAAGCACCCGGGTCAGCGCAGCAAAGAGGCGTCACGTGCCACGCAACCTGCCGCTGGGCGAGTGACGGGAGCAGTAAATCGTCGCCGCTGACGTGGACTGCGAGAGAGAACTGTAGTCGATCGACGTCGACGGGCGAAACGGCCGCGCGCGCACAGGCGATGTACGATCCACCGCAGTATTGTCTCTCTGCTGGCTGCCGAGCTTGTTCTGTCCGTGTGTCTGTCAGATTCTCACTCTCCCCCCCCCCCTCCGTTTCTGCATCACACACATCTCTCTCACACACCAACACAAACATGTGGGAGATCGTGTAGCTCTATACCGATCGGCTGCACTGGTTCTGGAGAGAGGGCGATCTGTCACCCCTCCTTCATCAACACACCAAATCAAATGAACATCGGCACAATTCCTTACTGTGTGCTCCCCCCTCCCCCCATAGTCTTCGCGCCATCTCTGGAAAATTAGGCCAAGCTCCTGATCAGTCAAACCCATAGCCAAATTGCATATAATCCATCCCCGGTTACTTCACACTTTTCTGAAGCCCTGCTAAAGTTCTTCTTCAGCTGAACTAAACTTCAATTTAACGAAAAATAAGATACTTTTATGTTAACTTAGGTATAAAACGGTTGTGATACATAGCGTATTTAGAAAATAACTAAACACGTCATACATGGGGCAATTTTTCAAAGGTTTGATTCAAAAAGTGCGAAGAAACGGGAAATAGACACATATGAGGACCATTAGGGATCTACGAAATAGCTGAGAATATAAATATTTATATACGAATCTGGTTGTAAATATGTTGAAATTGCTTTAGTACAATGTGCAATAACTTACTGGCTATTTTAGTAATTAGATTTTACAAATTCAATAGTGACACATTAATTTACAACGTCGTTCACTACTTCGAACGAGTTCAACTGACGAAACCAGTGTGCTAATGGTTAACACGCGTAGTGTGGTTGGTCGGCTACATTTACTCATAAAAATGAAGCAAGTTTAAGCAAGCCTCCATTACTTTTCTAAGTCCCACTTTTAATTAACTGAAACGTTACCAGAGAGACAACCAACATACAATTTTATACAAACCTTTAACTCAGTGAATGCGAAATTTCTAAAAACGTTTTTCGCTGTTTATATGTAAACACGTGTATCACTATTGAGTACGTTCTTCAATGAATTTTATGTAGTTTTTTAAATAAACACTTATACCTGGAAAATTTAGGCAGTTTAACGCCTTAAAAACACATGCAAGACCACCTGACGCACTAACAGTATAGGTTAAAATTTTGCGTTTTTATCTCGAGTAGCAAATTATGCTGAAGGTCACGGATTTTTTTTCTGAAAGTTTACATGGACAACAATTGCAATACGCCTACACTGAATACAAAAGTTATAGTTACGGAACCTGATTTTAGCGAAAATATTTCACAACTACTAGTATTCCTGAACACTTTTAGCTCAGTTCCACTTTCGCAACTAAACGATACTATTTGTTACGCGCATCAGTAGGGACATGCAAGTTTCGCGTTATTTGGCGTCATACTTGACTTCAAATATGTACTTGTAATTTTTTTATTGTTTCTGCCATGGAAAGCAGTTCATTTGACGCTCTCCGTAGTATTCTTTGGCCAGTAAGAAACAATCAACCATGCAAGTGTTGGATCAGGGCACAACCAAGTAAAAAGATACACTGTGTACTTCCTGAGCCAGAAGCCAATAAAGAAACGAAACCGACTCGACTGCACGAAGTTATTAGAAGTCTAACATGCTGCCGGAATACAAAGCGAATACTGCAGATCTCTGCGTATTAGTAGAAACAGTGGTTTATCGTGGTAAAATTTGACGGTTTGCTAGGATTTAACCTACTGTACACAGGTCCGACAGTTTTATTTACTTTTTGGCTATCATGCATGTATGAATTTACTATCCCGTTTCATTGGGCCAATGAGAATTTTGGTACTCTAAAGCAAAAAGTTTGTTAGCCGAATCAAAAACTTGATCATCCACTTATATAAGGATAAACTAGCTTGAGTATTATCGAATATATGTTGGCTTAAAAAATGTTCGCGATTTTCCATTGCCTCTGCCTATTAGGTACCTGCCCACGAATAACAAGCGTTCAGTATCGCAGATGTGTTATCTATCATATGCCCAGTCAAACACGAAAATGTATCCTAACAACATGCGGTAAATCCCCAAAAGAAAGCTGCAGACGTGGACATACCGATAGCGGTAGGGAGCTTTACTGATCTATGATCGCTACACAGTCTCTCACAATGCACGTAGATCGGTTGGAATAGGATCCACAGCGCGTACATCCCTCTCAACAGCATCCCAGATGTGTTCGATAGAATTGAGGTCTGGTGACCTCGGAGGCCAGGCAAACAACTTCAAATCCGTGGTGTGTTTATCAAACTATTCGATCACAATTCGGGAGCGGTGCGCTGGCGCATTGTCTTGCTGTAGGTACAGGTATCCTGNGAGGCCAGGCAAACAACTTCAAATCCGTGGTGTGTTTATCAAACTATTCGATCACAATTCGGGAGCGGTGCGCTGGCGCATTGTCTTGCTGTAGGTACAGGTATCCTGCAGGGGTACTGTAGGCGCAGAAATAATGGGTGCACATGATCTGCCAGTAGGTCCCTGTATAGTTTGTCGGGGAGTTTGTTTCCGGAGGCCAAATAGAAGAGACACGTTAGTGGTGCGCGCGCGGTAGGCAAGCGTATAGATGTTTGTGCTGTTAGCGAAATGCAGGCGCCTGGATGGAGGCGGGCGGCTCTCTTCCAGTGGAGGAAGCAGCGGACGACGACTTCTCATAACATTGTGCCAGCAACTTGCCGGCAAAGTCAGCAGTGGCGCTGGCCTGTAAACAGCTGCAAGCGGCGGCGGACGGCCGTCGTACTGGCACAGAATACTAGAGAGTAAAGAAATGAAATGGTTAACAGGGAGATCGATGGAAGAAAATAGTGTCAGTCATGAGTCTTGGGCCTCGGCCTTTTGTGGTCAATTGCCACTGTTCGTGCGAAGTCTCTGTCAACAGAGAAAATTTTTAATTTGTNTTGGGCCTCGGCCTTTTGTGGTCAATTGCCACTGTTCGTGCGAAGTCTCTGTCAACAGAGAAAATTTTTAATTTGTTTGCAATGTGCTAGTTATAGAGGTGTGTGTGTGTGTTTGTTTATGTGTAAATTTAACATCACTATGACAATATGTATGTGTCGTTCTAAGCTGTTAACGTGAACAAGACTGGTAAACAGTATTCACAACTGAACATGCCAAGAAGTGGTATGGCACAAGCCACCAACAAAAAGAGCTAGTAAAACTAGCCTCTCAAATAATAAAAGAAAANATGCCAAGAAGTGGTATGGCACAAGCCACCAACAAAAAGAGCTAGTAAAACTAGCCTCTCAAATAATAAAAGAAAATACAACATATGCCTTAAATCTGAGTATGGTCTCGGAAACTAACTTGAACCAACTGGAAAACCTAGTTCAGACGTAATGAATTGGATGAAAATATTTTTCCTTTTGATTCAAGGACAACTATCAGAAGAGATATTTAAAACAATAATGGAGCCCTACAAAGTAAATAAAGACCCAGAGGATCAAGAACACCAGGGCTTTAGAGGTGGTCCAGGTGGCGACGTGAATGTAGTCCTTGAGAATATTATAGCATAAGCAGGTGCTCTTCTTATCAAACTTTTTGATTATTGTATGCTTGAGAAGAAAAAAGTTAATAAAGAAAAATCTAACTGTATTCTCCCAAAAATGTATCAACTTAAATAATGATTGGACAGAGTTTTGCAAGAGAATGCACAATTAAAAGGATACACAGGAGGCATGGAGCACTGTTTGAAGGGCGGCATCGAAATTATGAAAAATCGAAACATACTTTTGCTCAAGTGACAAATCGGTTAAAAAAATTGCACGGGAAATAAAGTCCCCCAAAAATGTGAAACAAGTGTATCCTGACGATGATGGCCAAAGTAGGAAGACTAAAAAGACAAATTCGATAAACAGTAAATCCAGCAAAATGATGGAAGGATAACAAACTTCCGAAGAGTTAAACTTAGAGGAGTATTGATAGAAGCTGGAAGTGAAGCAACTATTAATAAGATCAAGACCAGTGAGAAGCTCAAGGAAATTGGACAACGAATAGATGAACCTCGGGAGAAACACCCTAGTTCAACTTGTATGATGTACAGAGAAACGAGGACAACGATGGCCTGTTGTCAAAATCTGGAACATAATCTAGAGGATAAGGGGGTGAATACAAGGAAGAATTTCTGAAGGGTACAACTGACCGAACAGGACGAATAAAGGAAATTGTTAATATAGTGACAATATGTTAATTCAGAAATTTTCTAATAAAACAAGAAACTATGTACATTGTATATGCAGCTTGCAAAGTTCGGGGCTTTCTGGTTCCATTGAGGTGCTACAAGTGTCAAAAATACAGGTACCAAAGTAAGCAATGTAAGGGTACTGAAAGATGCTCCATATGTGGATTAGAGGGTCGTAATTTTTCAGACAAGGACGAATGGCAGCCCTACACAAAATAAGAATAGGACAAATAAAATTGCAATGAAGTACTGTTGAAATTTCAGAGATATCAGTCATCACCAACGAACGATAAATTGCCCTGATTTTAATGCCAGAACCATACACATAAAGAGGACAAATTACTGGATTAGCTGGAAATATAATTTCATATAGTAAAAGCTTTATGTCACGAATGTGGATTCGGACACAACACCTGAACTGTATGACAATGGATATCCCTATGTCAGATCATCGCATCTGTATAAGGATCAGCCACAAAAAGAAATTATACAATTTGGCATCCTCTTACTTCCAGTACTTCGATGACACCCGAGTACATTTGGAAAAGTGGAGTGAGCGGTTACAAGTACTGGGAAGGGAACGATTTGTTATTGGCGCAAGTCCAGATAATGGTAGGCAACAGAAGTGGGTGAGCACAGCATTGCGATTGATCGCTCTCTTTTGACGAACGACCTCTATATCTCTAACAAACCTGGAAACTTCCCCCATACATGAATCTCCAGAGTATAGCACAGAGTCACATCTAGACATAATGATCACATTGAGAAAGGCAGCCAGACTAGTTATGGACAGTGACTGAAGATTCTATCAGTGATCACCGACTAATTGTGTTTTATTTGAATTTTGTTGTGGCCCCACAAGAANGACAGTGACTGAAGATTCTATCAGTGATCACCGACTAATTGTGTTTTATTTGAATTTTGTTGTGGCCCCACAAGAATCTCAAGTCATAAGAACACACTAAATCTATCGTAGTACAGATTGAAAGAGATTCGATGAAGTACTGATGGAGGGAGGATATCTAAAAGTACCGAGACGAATATTCAGAATCTATGCACACACAAGCTCTTACAAGTCACGAAGTTGATTAAAGATACTTGCAGGGCTACCTTATGAACTTCTAAACCTGAAGTCCTACTAAACAAATGGCGAGATGAGTTAGAAGAAATGATGAAGGGTTTCAAAAAACTCGCAGGCTTATGAAGAACAGTATAATACCTGCACTGAGACTTCACATGGTAGAAGAACACCATCGACTATGGAAGAATTTGTCAAGATTTTTAAAGGAGAAGAAGAGTCATTGGAACTTTGTGACGAAAAAGGAAAACAAAGATCATTTGGGGCTGGTCTACAAGATTCTGGCAAACCAGTTAAAATCTAACCAATACACGAAAAGCTTAACAATACAAAGGATGGAGAAAAATGCCAAAATCTGACAACATAATTGAAGAGTTGGATAGAATCATTAAAGAAATTAAGAATAATATGGCACCAGGGCATAATTTTAAAAAGTCCAGCGATTTTAAAAAGTTTTATACGAAGTTATTGGAGTCTGCATAAATAAACTAATGCCAAGGGGGTATCCACAGGGATAAGCGATTGGGCCACTTTTGTGGAATCTACTCTTTAACACTTTGCTTCAAGTAAACATTAAATTATAATGTGAAATATTTGCATATGCAGGTGATGCACTGATCGTAACCCAAGCTTGGAACAGAAGAGAATTTGAGACAAAACAGAAGAAATCCTAAGGGAGGCAGAGGAATGGGAAAGAAAGATAAAAATTGAGTTTTCAGTACAGAAAACTAATGATATGTTTATGAAAGGCAGTCTGCAGAGATCTTCTATCATAAGATGTAAGGGAAGGACTGTTAAAATGACAAGAAAGTAAAGTATCCTGGAGTACTGCTTGATAATAAGCTTCGATTTGAAGACAATATTACATAATACCTCATGAATAAATCAGTAAGTTGTTTCGCCAATATCAGAACAGTGTATACAACATCTTGGAGTTTGGGCTTAAATACAATGAATACACTCTACAGAGGTGTTTTCTTAGGGATTGCATTATATTGAGTATCTATCTGGTATCTCAATGCCATAATGGTACATACAGACTATTACTGAAATCCCCAACAATAGTCTTACTAGAATAACAAAGGCATACAGAACGACATCTACTGAGGCCTTGCAAGTAACTGCAGGGGCAATTTCACTGGGTATATTACCAGAAAAAAAAGGTTCACTGCTAGAAGATATGACTAGCAGGTCAGCATCTTGGAAAAAAAAACAAAGATGTGTCCATATAAATCTAACAGGAGAGATGTGACACGTCAGAGAAGAGGAGGGCCACTAACCGAATAATTTCAGATATTAAGGAAAGGTGGATTACAACTGATTAATATCTACGATGATTATCTGATGATAATAACTANGAATAATTTCAGATATTAAGGAAAGGTGGATTACAACTGATTAATATCTACGATGATTATCTGATGATAATAACTATAACAGGACATGGAAACTTCAAAGCCAAGTTACATGCATTTAATTTAGTTAACTCTACTATATGTCCGACCTGTAGACTTGAAGATACTGTCCAGCATGTAACTCTGGAATGCCCAAAGATTGAAGACATTGGAATACAGTATGCAGAAAATTGCAAATAAAAGAAAAGCTAAATGTACGAAATATATTATCGCATAAAGAAAAGGAAGATATTTTAGAAAAACTGCAAAGGAATTTGTAAAAATATTAGAGGAATTTGATGTGTGGTTATTTATCAATCCCTTAGATGAAAAAAGAGAGAATTCTCAGTAAAGTATCATACCCTCGAAATTGAGGGTATAAAGCTGCTACAGAAACCCAAAAATGGGATTGGACCCACTTCCTGGATTTGACAGTGAGAAAAACTACTATACGAACTTTGTAGTGGGAGCAGATCCACTACACAGTTTGGGAATAACCCCGAAGAAAGTAATAGAAAACTTTAAAATAATTTATCAGCAGGAAACTTATGAGTTTGGGGGCGTTGCCTCCCACGCTTATGTACTGAAGATAACACATATGGCAACTCGGCAATCAACAAGGAACTAATGTAATGGAAAAACAAAGACCAATATGAGATAAAGGGAAAACGAACCAGGTATTATGCATACAACATCAATGAAAAGTGAACAGGATTTAGACAACATTCATGACTAAACGACTAACTACAAGGGGAGGGGGATCGAAATATGTCCTGTGGCACCCTCTGCTAGATGTTGACACAGAGAGATTGAATCGAAAGCCGAATATGAGTTAATTAGTCATGTAGTTGGTGCTGCTATAAAATGGTATAGACATAAAGTGGAATATATTCAGGAAAATTTGGAGAACTGAGAAGATGGTACGATAACAATACCATGCCACTACTCCAGATTACCCGGATGTAGATGTATTAGAATAAAATCAAAAGTAAACTACATTGTCAAGATAGCAAGCTGAAGGCCAGAAGAAAGAGGAAAATATCAGAAAGGTAAAGGAATACTCTAATACCTCCGCATTACCCTCACAGGTGTGTAAGTGACAAGAAAGTGTGCCCAGCCTTTGGTTGGCCATGTTTAAAAAATATCGTTTCCCGGTGAGGGATGATGGCACATGCACCAGAATACCGATTCATCCCACATAAACAGTTTCCAAACGAGGATACCACTAGCAGCCTGAACTGTATCCCACTAACACGAGGGCTCCATCACTTTATGTGCTTGGCGATGCAGTCATACCCTGCCATCAGCATGTACCAATGTGTACTTTGACTCGTCCATTTAGGCGNTTTATGTGCTTGGCGATGCAGTCATACCCTGCCATCAGCATGTACCAATGTGTACTTTGACTCGTCCATTTAGGCGACTTCTTCCCATGCGTCGAAAGTCCAATGGTGGTGTTCCCGCGCCCACGTTAATCGTTGAGCCTTTTGATGTGCAGTGAGCTGAGGTATGCTAAAGGGTCGGCTGCTTCTGTGCTGCTTCTGTACTCCGTTCTGGATTGCATGGCCGATAACCAGTCGTTATGTTCACCATTGAATTTGAGAGTCATCTGCTGCACGGCGGNGCTGCTTCTGTACTCCGTTCTGGATTGCATGGCCGATAACCAGTCGTTATGTTCACCATTGAATTTGAGAGTCATCTGCTGCACGGCGGTCTGTCTATATGCTGTTACCAACCGAGCTAACCAATGGCGATTCCTGCCATCAGTTGTAAACCCCGGCTATTGTCCCTGGCGGTGGTGGTTTTACCAGAACCAATGTACTCGTAGTACACTCCTGACACAGTGACCCGTGAAAATTCCAGTGTCTATACGACGTCGGAGACAAGAGTGCCCCACACGTCTGGCCCCAACGACCTGGCCACGATTAAATGCGCTGAGATATTGTCTTCTCCCCATTCTGTGCTCGACTCTTATACAGACTGTCAGTTATAAGGCCTGACGGCATCCCAGTTATGCGCGGCTGGGCACTATTCTATTCAGTGGAGCGACCAAAGCACAATTTCGTCAACACAGCTGGTGTGTATAATTTAACTGGTCGTGAGCGTAACTTCCACCTATTAAATTACAATATCACCTATTTGTGTTTTATAGTTGGACGAAGTACGATGAAAAGCCTGTACGCCGGTTCAGCACTTCTTGCGCAGTGGCAATGAGGCACTAAGTGCACTTGACAGTATCACTCGTATTGCTCAAACGCAGATGACAGTTGCAGGTAGGCGGACGCCCGAACCGTAACATAACTATATACAATTTTCATTGGCAAGTTAAGTCATAAGGTGTGGTACACACGAGTTATTAACTTTCTACTTAACTCCCAAGTACATGTTTTCACACATGTGTACCTAACAGACTGGCATACAACATAAATGTGTGTTTACTTGGCCACCGTACAACTTTTCTATTTTAAGCAGAGAATAATCACAGAAATATGAATCGTGTGTACCAGGCCCCAACTGCCACAAGAATGTGCAGTAGAAGGTACCAAGAGGGTTATCAAATTTTTCAAATAAAAGAAAATAAAGATTTTATTTGACATATTTTAAAAAAGTTTATCGTAAAAATAGATATATATTTACGAATATAAGCTGAAAGGTAAAATTACTTGTAACTGACAATCAGAAACTANTTATCGTAAAAATAGATATATATTTACGAATATAAGCTGAAAGGTAAAATTACTTGTAACTGACAATCAGAAACTATTTGTTTTGAAGACTTCTTTTTAAGTCTTATTTAAAAAGTAATTTCCTCATATTTTACAAACACATACATAAAAAATATAAATAACTTGCCCAGATTTATTAATGTTCGTTTTAACCTAGAGTGCCTACTACTTGAGTTTGGAAGTTCTATTGTTTCTCAGATCACTTAACTTAGTTTTGAATTAGTAAGAAACTTATTTGCGAATTCCAGTAATTAAAAAAAAAAAGAACCAGCTACGCGCTACTCTTTCCGGGGTTCCATAATGGCGAACGCAATACATACTAGATGGCACGTGGATGCTTAGATNGGGGTTCCATAATGGCGAACGCAATACATACTAGATGGCACGTGGATGCTTAGATACTTGTTTCCTCACGAAGTCATTAAGTGAAGAACGTAAAAACACCAAATTATTCCTAGGCGCTTGGGTGCGTTCTAATTTACTAAAACTTTCAACTAGAAGCGAACTGAACTATACAGGGGACAATGACAACACTGACGCGTTTTTTAAATTGCGATTCAGTACACCTAAGAATATGCCTAACAGGAAAATAAATCATAGGCATGTCTTAGCGGATGCACAAAAATATAAAAAGCAAAAATTGTTTCCAAATACGAATACAACTAAACGTCAAATACATCTTGAATGCATTACAGCTGCAAGACAAGGAGGATTACTGCGATTATTTCCTTCGTGCGTGANAAACGTCAAATACATCTTGAATGCATTACAGCTGCAAGACAAGGAGGATTACTGCGATTATTTCCTTCGTGCGTGATTCTAATTTCTCACTGTTGGCGGTATGAAATGCGTAAATAAAAAACGCACCACAATTATTCCTGATTTTAAAAAAACACGCAATGTTGCGTGTTTTAGAAAAACATTTCTATAAACCTCGGCACAAGCAAGCACATTACTCACGAAAATAAGAATTTCCCTCTGCAAACTGGTGCTATCCTTTTTTCTTACTGCAAAAATTAGTTGTTTATTAATTGTACTCGTATAAAAACTTGCCTTCGTCTTAGATTAATAATTTCCAGCAAGCAAGGAAAAAAGGAAAATTAAATATTAAGCGAAAAAGTAAAATGCCACGAACTGCACTGCCCAGAAATTTCCCCATTCGCATAACTCCCGAACGAATTTGTGCTTCGGACTAAGGGCAATTTCTTCCGTCGTTTTTAAATATTCAAAAGAAAAAAAAGGTTGCAGCTTTTAGGCGGATGAAAATGAAACGTGTTGAGTGCCAAGCTGCAGTATTTCTTCTTTACGCCAAGAGTAAAAAGGAAGAATGAAACTTTCTCACGTAATGCATGAGTTTACAACAGCTGTGTTTTAAAGACGAGGAAACATATTTGTAAGGTGTTTACAGTTGTTTATAGTAGTACCCGCTTAGTGCCTGAAACGCTGTATGTACACTCTAAGAAATTTTTCGCAAATTTACTATACGAGTGTATACGTAGAGTGAGAAACCGCAAATGGTTAATTATATTTCCCATACATTCATGTTACNAAATTTACTATACGAGTGTATACGTAGAGTGAGAAACCGCAAATGGTTAATTATATTTCCCATACATTCATGTTACTGTTCCTACAGTTGCTCCGGAGACAGTCAAATGCGTAGAAAACTTCCCAACTTTGTATAGTAGCGACGCTAAACATTCCATATTTGTAGCTAGATGTGTGGTACTATTTCCATGCGATATATGGGTTAAAAACTTCCACTTCAATTTAGGAAGTTTACCAGAAATTGNAGATGTGTGGTACTATTTCCATGCGATATATGGGTTAAAAACTTCCACTTCAATTTAGGAAGTTTACCAGAAATTGTCTTTAAAGTGTAGTAAGGCCGTGCAATATAATGTAATCTAACACACACTTAAACTTAAACACATAACATAAACATCACCAACGTCAGACCAAAACAAACAACNCACACTTAAACTTAAACACATAACATAAACATCACCAACGTCAGACCAAAACAAACAACGTTCAGACTGTAACGGCTCTCAAAATGTCACAGTCAGTCGTGATTTCAGTTAGCAGGCGCTTTGTCAACGGGGCTGGAGGAGGGCGAACCAGGCTATAGCGCGACCTTCGAGCCGTATTTAAGCATGCACTGTAGACACCGGACTTCGCCTATCCAAAACAAACATAGAACTTTGGGTGAATTAGGGATATTTAGTATTTATCTACAAATTTTGCGTGAACCGTATGGATTCAGTAAGTACAATATGGCATCCATACACGTTAGTCTGACTCGTAACTCAGGATAGCGACTCCACAAATCATAACTGCTACATTCACGAAAATGATGCATGTTGAAATCTTGTGGAAGTTATTTTTTTTTTACTTTAGTGAAAAGATGATTACAGTATATAAAATACAATACGATGCAGTACAATATGTTGAGTACAGTTGAAAATATACGAGGGTTCAACCTGAAATCAAGCCGGATGGAACTCGAATTGTTTCAGCAGTAAATGGCAATTGCTTGTAGTAAGTGTGATCAATTTCTTTTGCAATACACTTGAATATTTCGATAACTGTTATGAAGCAATTTTTCCCAATAAGGTAATTAGTGCACGTGGGACATAAAATAATGCCAACCATGCTCACCGAAAGCTACAAGTTGTTGGAAGCCAATAAAAAAAATCAAAGAAAGGCTATGTTAGACGAGTTTCTGCAACTTTCAGAACAAATATTTTTACAAAGTGATGCATTCAAGTTAAGATATTACGCCGTATAATTGTATATATGCTAATGGAATTAAAGGAATGTTCACACAAAAGTATTGTTATAAGGAAGCCTGAGGGGCGTATCTGAGTTCGTGAGGGATGGAGGTCTTAATAAAAATGTAGAACTAGATTTGATCTTAATTTATTCTTACATCTACTATTTACAGCATTAATCTATCTCCACTCTTACTGTTTTTATTTCTCAAAGAGCGCAATATTTATTATATATTTTTGCTCTAATTGTCGTCCTTCTTAATGTCTGTTTGGTAATAATCAATTAACTCATACTCATCATTATCACACTTCCAGTCTATCTTTTGCCACAATTTGTAATGTGTTCAACTCACACATCTAGTCCAATAGTCCAACCTGCCAGCCGCACTCTTCACTGCTTGATACTCGCAGTCGCAGATTTCCCTTCCGCTGGTCACTTCTCCCGTTGCTCGTCGTCTATCGCTGAAACTCAGCCACTCATCCATTCAACAACACCAACAACAATTCAACTCTCTCTCTGCCCAGAGGCCCGTCGCACTACTTATACTCTGCTGGCTTTCATCTGGAAAGTTCGACGCACCCCGAGTCACGCTTAGAGATACTAGAGCAGCAAATGGCTAGAAAATCCCTCAGATAGACGCAGAAACTTAATACAGCCAAGGTAGGCAGCGCACGCTGCAAAAGGATTATCGTGTCGGCTCGCTTTTTGGTAACATATGTGGTTCTTGGTTTAGCGCGCGCCTGTAATTCAAAATGTTCCATTTGACTTGCCGCTGCCCCTGTCGTATAACTGCTATCTTTCACTTGCACTCGCTCGCGCGGGATGCGAAGCTGCAAGCGTAACAGCATGTAGTATAACAGTATCCTTCACCACTGACTGTTGNGCTGGCTTTCATCTGGAAAGTTCGACGCACCCCGAGTCACGCTTAGAGATACTAGAGCAGCAAATGGCTAGAAAAGCCCTCAGATAGACGCAGAAACTTAATACAGCCAAGGTAAGCAGCGCACGCTGCAAAAGGATTATCGTGTCGGCTCGCTTTTTGGTAACATATGTGGTTCTTGGTTTAGCGCGCGCCTGTAATTCAAAATGTTCCATTGACTTGCCGCTGCCCCTGTCGTATAACTGCTATCTTTCACTTTCACTCGCTCGCGCGGGATGCGAAGCTGCAAGCGTAACAGCATGTAGTATAACAGTATCCTTCACCACTGACTGTTGNCACTCGCTCGCGCGGGATGCGAAGCTGCAAGCGTAACAGCATGTAGTATAACAGTATCCTTCACCACTGACTGTTGCTCAAATATGCTTAAAATCTCTTTGTAACAGTAAACAAGACTGCTTAAATGTGATAAATCATGTCCCACAGCCAATTGGTAACTTCAGAAAACAGCTCCTTGCTGCAGAGTTAACCCTTGTACAGCCACACGTAGATATATAGTTTCAGGCGTTGCAACGAACACATGTTTTGTTTTGGACTGTACTATGTCAGGAGCAATAAAAATGTGTTTGCATNAGTTTCAGGCGTTGCAACGAACACATGTTTTGTTTTGGACTGTACTATGTCAGGAGCAATAAAAATGTGTTTGCACACAGTTTCCTACAACGAATGTTGTCTCCTGCCATGTGTTGAGACTTGCTTTATTAGACGTCTTTTTTGTGCTGGGTAAAGCGAACATCATTTAATCTGCTTCCTGTGTAAAGTCCAAAGGGTTACGAAAAGTTTCCATTTGTCAAGGAATAGTTTTGGTAAAAAGTATCCAGAAATCATGGGTNTAAAGTCCAAAGGGTTACGAAAAGTTTCCATTTGTCAAGGAATAGTTTTGGTAAAAAGTATCCAGAAATCATGGGTAGAGATCTGCAAAATTCACGTTATTATTCTGAGACGGAATAGACTTCAAAAACACGTACATCTGTGTTGATTTTACCACTGAGTTACAGTATATAGTCCATGCACGGTTACTTCCAACTTTTCTGAACCCTGCTAACGTTATACTTCCAGGATATTCCTCCACCACATGCAAACAAAGCTTACCAAGTCTAGAAAATTGCATCAAAGGGACGGCGCACCGCTCTCGTGCGCACTATATTTAATGACATTTTACATAAGAACTATTTCTCANAATTGCATCAAAGGGACGGCGCACCGCTCTCGTGCGCACTATATTTAATGACATTTTACATAAGAACTATTTCTCACTAGGCTTTAACAAAACGCCTATTTTCACACTGTTTTATTCATATTAATTATAAATGAAATATTATGGTTTATAGTTAAAATATAAGTAAAATTTATATTTAACAAAAAATAGAGCACTTTTGTGTTAACACAAGTATAACATAACACCTTTGAGATACAAGGCATATCTATAAAACAACCAAACACGTGATACATTGGGTGATTTTTCAAAGGTAGATTCGATAGTGTGAAGAAACCGCGAATAGACTATATTTGTAACGCCGTGGACGACTTAGGACAAGTAGGAAACAACTAACGACAAGAGTGCCCAGTCACTTCCAACCAAGTGAAAAACCAAACTTGACNAACAAGAGTGCCCAGTCACTTCCAACCAAGTGAAAAACCAAACTCGACCCTCACAGTCGCAGAAGCCAATAAAGAAATGGCGCTAACTCTAATATACATAGGGCGGTGAAGCCTACCGTGCTACCAGTATTAAAGCGAATTTTGTAGGTCTCTTAATCATNAACTCTAATATACATAGGGCGGTGAAGCCTACCGTGCTACCAGTATTAAAGCGAATTTTGTAGGTCTCTTAATCATCGGTATTTTACGGGCACTGTTTTTTGGATTAACAGATCTTTCCACAAACACGCCGTCACATCAAGGACGTTTTCTATAATTATGCGAAAATTCCCCTAAAGTTTAGAACACGACGTAGTTACTGAAATAAATTATCACACAGGGATCCAGACACGAACAACAAATTGGCTTAATTCGTCTGTCCGGAACTAAATTTAAAAAAAAAGTCAAAAATTACCCTTTGTGTACTGTAATTACCGATGCTTCACGCCCCAGTGGGGGCCGCATGAAGAGGTGGACTAATTACTGCAAAACACTTTCTACTGTGCATTGAAACGACGTAATTGTAATTTTCAGTTTTGACCAGCTCCGACCAGCTGACGGCATTTGAACCACCGGGAAATAATGNGAAACGACGTAATTGTAATTTTCAGTTTTGACCAGCTCCGACCAGCTGACGGCATTTGAACCACCGGGAAATAATTAAATAAACTCAGGCGGAATGAACACAGCGGAAAACATGCTCAAAGCCATCTCCAGTATAAGCAGTACGTGTAACGTCACTAGTTTACCACACTAGCGATGCAAAAGTTTATATTGCATGAATTNATCTCCAGTATAAGCAGTACGTGTAACGTCACTAGTTTACCACACTAGCGATGCAAAAGTTTATATTGCATGAATTGCTTGCGCGAATACCTGAACCAAAGAATATATCGCAGAGCATCCAAGATCGTTGCATTCATTCAAGCAATTCAATGTATTTAGAAAGGATGGTCTACGCAGAAATAGTATTTTAAAACGGCTTCACATCTTGCCCTTATTCTAGACGAATAAATTTGTTTCAAAATAAAATACTTTGTTTGAAAATGCAATTCTTTTTCAGGCGACATCCCTGCCCGAAGCAATTGACAGTGTTTCAATATTTAATGCAGTGACCCACACTTTATAGCATTTCAACTGGGCTTGTAGTGATACCCATTCCTATTATCGCATACTACTCGAAAAAGCCAAGTGTGCAGTCGGGGAGGGATAAGACTCGGGCGCTAGTGTAGTTGTTGAGGGTGAAGAACAGCAACAAGTAGGGGGGAATTCAATAACGTTATCTGTCTGCGCAAGTGCGCGTATGGTAAAGTTAAAATGAGAACATAATCTTCGCGCAGCTTTTAGAGAGGGAACGTAAAGGAGGCAGTGTAGGGGAGGCCTCAGCCGGACGCTCGCCGCTGGAGAAAAGGGAAAACTTAAAACATCGCTCTCTAGTACCGCGTTGTTTAATACCGTGCTGCGTGACCTACGTTTTTTCGACAGGTAATACGCACACGGGGAGCAGCTCTCTCCCTACTGCACTCGAGCGCTGTCAGTACTGAACTGAACTACCACACCCCTTCGTGCAACATTAATGGACTTACCCGACTCGCCCGATGCGTTTTGGACTACTGCTCATTATTTTCTCATTTGGATTTTACTATGCATCTGTGTCGACATGAATTGAAGCAACTTATACGGGCACCAGCCCACACGAAAGCATCAACACGGCAACGCGAAATAGTAAACAATGTGCCACAACTTATGGTAACTTCGACACCTGTAGCCGAGAGCCATCTCTTATCCTGGAGGAGGAAGGGGCGAGTAAAAGAGGACAGGGAGAAAACGGGGTGACAATAGTTCACATATTTTCCGCATGCACACTTGGCTCGGTCGAATAGTATCTGCCGATAATGAGCTATATTGACCGGGTCGTAAGGTATCGAAGTATCGGTGCGATAAGTTTCTTTAAATTTTCTTATGTTAATTTTGCAAGAAAAATGCACTTGCCCGAGGTTTGTGATACCCACGTGACACGATAAAAAAAACATGGTATCCTGAGATTAATACTCAGAGCACAGACGCCACTTTCATGTTAAGCCGATTTCCTTGAAAGATTACCTCAAGAGAACCATCATTAGTTCGTATTTGGCTTCTCGTCTGAAGTCGTATAAACTTTCTTGACAAGTCGCAAGGCGACAGAGCTGAGAATGTCTAACTCCAGGAACAAGTCTCAAGGGCCTAATCAACGATATTTCGTGAGGAATGCGCAGAAGATTGCAGGGTGCTGCAAAAACCAAACTAATCTTATACGACGTCGATTTCACAGTCAAAATAAGTTTTTTTGATGCTGGAACATTATGTGTGTTCAAATAAACAGTTGTTTAAAAGCTATCCACGTTTCCAGAAACCCCAAGGGAAAAAAAGAGAGGGAGAGAAAATTTTAAGAAAAATGAATTATGTGCATCAATACTGCAAGATGATTTTGTTTAAAAACCATTATTTTACCTCACAAAATATTAAATATAGCCAATCAAGGCTGTAAGCGGATACTGCAACAAAAANTTTAAAAACCATTATTTTACCTCACAAAATATTAAATATAGCCAATCAAGGCTGTAAGCGGATACTGCAACAAAAAATTTCCTCTTTTTTTCCCATTAACCCATCAATTTGTATAGTTTTTTCTCGCACGGTAAGGCGTTGAAACGTGGGCTAAACTTGTAGCCTGTGTGTTTGTCTCGTCCCGTGCGGACCTGTCTACGAGTACAATATAAGCCATGTACATTTGCGAGTGACCCATCGTCTTTGTGCTATTTCAAGGCACAGCAGAGCGTATGTTATGACGATAAGTTATAAGTAAACACAATGTTTGATTTTTAAAGTTCGCGCTTGATTCGAGTTTGAAACTATTAAAACGTATTTTACTACCCATGTCTTATCCAAAGCTAGAGCCTAGAGTTATCGTACCGTAATTCAGAGCGCTACCGTCCACGCCACGGAGACTGGCGTTAAAAGCCGTTCACGGTAAATTAAACAATTTCAAAAACAAAATATTAAAAAAAAAATATCGCTGTCCATAATTACATATAGTACACAGTACACATGTTGCCAGTTAGCGGCGAAATAATATAAAATAGTTCTCAGATTTGACGTTATATTGAGAATGTACTATGTTAATTTATGGCTACTGAAGCCAGGGTTTCCTGTGTTATACCTACATTTAAGAGCGCGAATTTGCAAATAACACAGTTACTCTACTAAAAATTACACAGTTTCACTTGAACGATGCATGGACATATTGAGACGGTTCGTAATCATGTCAATCTAAAACACAGCGGAAAAATACAAAATGAGGAGAAAAGTATACCGAGTGTAAACGAACAAATGATAATAAACACCAGGGTAGATAAGTACAAATGTATTGCATTTTATTAAGGAACCAATAGTCCAAAGTCCATAGTTGACCCGCTAATGGCAGTTGCGTGATCAGGGGCGGGTAGGCAATAACAATAACTAGGCTACAAGCAGTGAAATGAAATGACACTTTATTTACACATTTGGGCTGGAAGCATGGGGACAGAGTGTCAGTTAGATGTATCTGTTCAAAGTGTCTGTTCAAACTGTCCGCCACCGTCAGCCACCGTCAGCCACAGGCGGTGCAGCGCTGAAGCATGTTGCGACGCACGTGTGTCAAGGTTTCCGGCGTAATGAGCTCATCACTCGTGCCAAGTGGTGTGGCGTACACCGTCGATTTTATATGGACCCATAGCCAGAAGTCAGGTGGTGTGATGACAGGTGAGCGTGATGGCCATGCTATTGGGCCTCCCCTACCTATCCACTGGATCGGAAAATGCATGTCAAGGTGCCGGCGAACCGCAATGGCGAAATGAGGCGGGGCCCCGTCATGCTGAAACCACGTCGCCTAGCGAGCATCTAAAGGAACTTCCTCTAAGTATTCCGGTAATACGTCCTGCAGGAACTGTAGATACGTAGCACCTCCGAGACTGCGACCGTGCGGTAGTGAGCACAGGCACGCAGACCTGCGAACAGGCTGGTTACAATGCAACGTCCACAAGGTTGCATACCCGCCCCCGCACATTGCCACTGATATTAGCAGGTTAACTATGGAAGTTAGACTATTGGTTCCTTGATGAAGTATGCTCCATTTGTACTTATCTACCCCTCTCTGGTATTTCTAAGCAGAGTATTCGAAAGTTCTCAATTAGCCGTGAAAAGCTCATACGAAAATTCTCTTTCCCTCTTCATTAATGCCTTAAGGTTGCGTTGGCCAGGAAGACATGGGTTATCTTAGACGAGCTCTTAATACCATGCCCTTTCCTTTTGCTACCTACCTAACCTCTCATCTATTCCGCCCAAGACGNGCTCTTAATACCATGCCCTTTCCTTTTGCTACCTACCTAACCTCTCATCTATTCCGCCCAAGACGCGAGCGCAGGGAGTCATTCGACTCCCATATCGGGGACGCCTTCACAACAGGAACTGACCTCTCTAGGAGCGTAACGTGCGTGAAGGGGCCCCGACAGCGATGGACTGAGATACAATCAATCATCGTAGGCACCTCCCGATAACACAACAGCCGACCAGACACAAAACCCAAGGCCGGTGCAGTTGTGCACCTTTAGTGCCCTCCTACAGACGGGGCAAGACAACCAGCATCCTTTCGACCACCGAGGCCCTTATTCTCAGAAATACTGAACGAATGGAAGAAATTGTATACTTAACTATGAAGCAAGCCGACGTCAATCGTCAATATAATGCTTTTAGCGTGCACGGGCAAAGTGCATATGTCCCCATTCTTCCCCAATACCCCTCCTCCCCCCTAAACCAAAAATATTTTTTCGATAGTACTGCAGTTAGATTTCAACGATGATAGCGCCGGAAAAATATCTACCTTGTTTTTTCTACGGGTAGTTACTGACTAGAGACATGATAAAGGGATAATCGTGCGTGAAGTGTAACGTATACATTAATTTCTTCTTAAATTTGCGATGCTATAAAAAGTGTTGCAGCCCTTCTGTGACCTCTAGGACACACTGGAGAGCAAAAAAAACTGGTATAGGCGTGCGTATGCAAATAACAGAGGTATGGAACCAATCAGAGTAACGCGATGCGGTCGGCAGCGCCTATCCAAGACAACAAGCGTCTGGCAAAGTTGCTAGATCGGTTACTGCTGCTACAATGGCAGGTTATCAAGATTTAAGTGAGTTTGAACGTGGTGTTATAGTCGGCGCACGAGAGATGGGACATAGCATCTCCGAGGTAGCGATAAAATTTGGATTTTCGCGTACGACCATTTCACGAGTGTACCGTGAATATCGGGAATCCGGTAAAACATCAAATCTTCGACATCGCTGCGGCCGGAAAAAGATCGTGAACGAACGGGACAAACGACGACTGACGAGAATCATTAAACGTGACAGACGTGCAACCCTTTCTCAAATTGGCGCAGATTTCAATGCTGGGGCATCAACAAGTGCCAGCGTGCGAACTATTCAACGGACCATCATTGATATGGGCTTTCGGAGCCGAAGGCCCACTCGTGTACCGTTGTTGACTGCACGACACAAAGCTTTACGCCTCGCCTGGGCCCGCCAACACCGCCATTGGACTGTTGATGACTGGAAACACGTTGCCTGGTCTGACGAGTCTCGTTTCCAATTGTATCGGGCGGATGGACGTGTACGGGTATGGAGACATCCTCATGAATCCATGGACCCTAGATGTCAACAGGCGACTGTTCAAGCTGGTGGAGGCTCTGTCATGGTATGGGGCGTGTGCAGTTGGCGTGAAATGGGGCCCCTGATACGTGGACAATTCCAGCAGGACAATGCGACACCACACACGTCGAGAGTTGCTACCGAGTGGCTCCAGGAACACTCTTGTGACTTTAGACACTTCCATTGGCCACCTAAATCACCAAACATGTACATTATTGAGCATATCTGGGATGCCTTGCAACGTGCTGTTCAGAAGAGATCTCCACCGCCTCGCACTCCTATGGATTTGTGGACTGCCCTGCAGGATTCATGGTGTGAATTACCTCCTGCATAACTTCAGACATTAGTCGAATCCATGCCACGTCATCTTGCGGCACTTGTGCGTGCTCGCGGGGACCCTACACGATATTAGGCAGGTGTACCAGTTTTTTTGGCTCTTCAGTGTATAACATAAGATGTTTTCTTTAGTCAGACGTCATTAAGTCCCGGCAAATAGTAATAAACGTAGAGCAAGTCAGCGGATCTTGGTCGTTTGCATACCGCCGGGTTGTTAACATAATAATTAGCGTAACGACGACAGTAATTAGTCACCAGTAACGCCTCGTTACGTCTTACCGGAACTTGTGGCAGAGATGTCGGAGAATGCGCATCACTGTAAACTTTGCAGAAGCAGCATAATACGCTATTTTCGCCATTCTTAATGATTTAAGTTTCTATAAAAACAGTGAAAAAAATAATTTATAAATGAAATGGGCATCACAAGCAGTTACATTAACCGGAACATGAATTCGGAAGCTTATTCTAGACAATCGGTATTGTCATTTCGGTATGAAAGTCGATACTTTGCAATAACTTAAAAAGCTTATCATTGCATATGTGCTCTAAGAATAATGACAACGTAAGATACAACATTTATAAGACGATAAAAACTAATGTAGTNTATCATTGCATATGTGCTCTAAGAATAATGACAACGTAAGATACAACATTTATAAGACGATAAAAACTAATGTAGTGAAGAATGTTAGGTATACTTGTTTGATTCCAGAACTGCTACTAGAGGGANTTGTTTGATTCCAGAACTGCTACTAGAGGGAAAGTCATTACGATAATTTAAGAGCCTTATGCACGCAGACATTTATAAACAAGAAGATTAAACATTTTTTATACTCCCTCATTTTTGCAACTAGGTAACACGATGTAGAAACTTTACTTTTTGGTCAGTGTAAACATACATTCATTGAATTGTTCAAGTACTTTACTAAAGAAACTTTATTATTATTTTTAAATCCACTNGTCAGTGTAAACATACATTCATTGAATTGTTCAAGTACTTTACTAAAGAAACTTTATTATTATTTTTAAATCCACTTTTTAATGCTACACTTAGCTTCAGTTACTGAGACTGCACTTATGTTTATCTATACACTCATGAACAGTTGAATTAAACATCTGCCGTCTTGGTGAAATGATGCTGTGGTCGCCCCGTCAGATGGCATAGTGTCCAAAGCTACGCATTACTGGGATGGCGTCAGACCTTATATTGACTGTCTTAATAAGTCAAGCACAGAATGGGAAAGAAACAAGATCTCAGCGTATGGGTCACTCCATCTGCGACGTAGTGCAGGCACTGGAATTTCCCAGGTGACCGTGTCAAGAGTGCAACGTGAGTTCATGGAGTCGGGTAAAACCACCGCGGCCAGGGACAACTGCCGTGTCGTACAACACATCGATGACAGAGATCGCCGTCGAGTAGTTCGGTTGGTAACAGCGGATAGACATGTCACAGTGCAGAAGATCACTCGTCAATTCAATGCTGGACCACAACGACCTGTGAGCAGCCGTACCATACAGAAGCCGCAGCCCCACCTACGGTACCTCTACTCACCGCACGTCACAAGGCTCAACGGCTACCGTGGACGCGGGAACACCGCCTCTGGACACTCGAAGCATGTAAAAAATGTCACATAGACTGATGAGTCGAGATACATACTCATACAGCCCCATATCATAACGTGACCTCCACCGTGCTTCATTGTTAGTACTACATTTGGGATGTCCAGCTCTGCACGTGGTCTTCTCCAAACATATCGTCGACCATCGGATCCAAAAATATGGAATTTACTTTCATCGGAAAATAAATTTTTTTTCCCAGAAATCATGTCCCTTCTTTGCATATTTACGAGCGAATTCCAACTTTTCCTTCCTGTTTATCTCACTTAAAAAAGGCTTCTTCCTTGGTGCTCTACCCTTAGAGTCTGCTTCATGGCGGCGATTCCGAATTGTCTGAGGTGTATAACCATCTGTCCAGATGTTGGAGCAAGGTGATCCACCAGTTTANCATGGCGGCGATTCCGAATTGTCTGAGGTGTATAACCATCTGTCCAGATGTTGGAGCAAGGTGATCCACCAGTTTCGCTGCACTAATTCAAGAATTTTTTGCGACTTCGCGAACCAGTTGGCGCGTTTCTCTTTGAGAAATTACTCGTGGTCTTCCTGGGCGCTTCGCATTGCCCGTCGATCCGCTCCGGTAATTCTTGATGATGTATTGGACTGTCGCATGGGGTCGTTTTAACATCTTCCCTCGATAGCTTACCCTGTGAGTGCCAAGCGATGGCCTTCACTCCGCACGACGGGAGTAGGGCGTATAAAGGTCAAAGTTTCGAAATATTGTAGGTGAATTAATACTTTTTTTGCCCGCCGAATAGTGTTTTATTTTACACAATTGACTGTTGTTATACCACCTATATACATGGTATTCAAGCCAACATTATATTACCATTTTTTTCGCTGCTTANACAATTGACTGTTGTTATACCACCTATATACATGGTATTCAAGCCAACATTATATTACCATTTTTTTCGCTGCTTACTAAAATGTAAAACTCAAGCAAAAAGTCTACGAAAGTTTTATTTGATACATCTAAATTTAATGCGGCCCTATAAAAAAAAGCCGATTTTCTGTGTGCGGAAATAAATATAACTTGTAATAAACGCATACAAAGGAATTTTCCGAATGTAGAAAATTATTTTGGGCTGAAGAAATGCAAATTACTAAACTTTCCATATACAATGTTACACAGAATCCATGACCAAAATGTCAGAAATAAAATTTTCATAAACATATTTTCGGTTGCTTGTTTTCAAAGCGGCAACGTAAAAATGTCAGGGAGAGATCTGGATTATCCGACCAAGTCTGTTCGACCATAAACTCCAACTCCCGCCGATTCAAAATCAATTCAGTACAATGAAGTAGCACAAAAAAAAAAGTTTTTACGCTTTATCCGTTTGGAAGATAAAATAATACAAATGCTAAAGGATAAAAAAAAATAATTTAAACGGCGATTTGTTAACTAATGCATTCTGTTTCATTTAAAACATAGATGCTCAAAAAATTCCGTAGGTGTAATTGATAACCATAAAACATTTACAAGCTACCCAAAAGCCAAAAGGCGCTAAGAAACATTACAATCGGCCGAATACCTGCCGCTAAGGCTGTGGGGATTGGCGTACTGACCAAGCACGGGAAAATATTAGCTTTTATAAATCGTTGTTGAGCCTCCGCAGCGGTGGAGCTAAATCAACTTATCTTACGGTTTACACCAGGAGCTCTAGGAGATTAAAATCAACCACAGTCGCGCGGGGGTGGGGCAGGACATAAAGAATTCAATTGGGGTTATGAAGGGGGCTACACAACTTTAATTCCTCAAAATGTTATTTGCACACGTATTTTAGGTAATTTCAGGCGGCGCTATCTTCCTCAATGGCGTAACATGCAGGATTTAAGGGACTATATATTAGAAACTGAAAGGGCGAAGACAGAACACCAATTAAACCATCTTCATTAATCAATGTACGCCTGCCGCTCGTTGTTAGCGCATAAAGCCATTAAAAACTCTGAAGAAACTCGTGAAAGCAGGCAATTTATGCCGAGCTGATTCCGCACTCCTACTTCCGCCATTGCTAGCATCAAAAGCAGAGAGCAAGGCTCATTTAGGAAACCACTTAAAGTCTAAAACATTGAATTTTGTGGAGGAGAAGGGGGTCAGGCACCACAGATTCACATCTGGCTATATTTCCGTTTCTTTCTCAGGAGATGGCGGACTAAGTAACGTCCTCAACACGTAGGAAAAGTATAAAACCGAAAATATACAGTGTAGTGCTCAAGGAAGTATTCAATTACTCTGGAAGGTATAGAGATACACGTCCCCACACAAAAACGGCGTGCTTAAGGTCACTCACTGCCTACCGGCTGGCAGCTGCGAAATTTAAATAGCATATTCCATTTTAAGGAAATTTCGCCTCCGTGCATTAATTTTAAAGATAAGCGTTTCAAACAAAATGTTTTCTTCGCGAATTTTTTAGGAGAAGATCCCTACGGGCGTATATTTTCAATACGTACGTTTTTTTTTTTGTAAAACATAAATATAAAAAATTCTTTGCAAACAGGCTATACATGTTATGGGAACATCTCTGCTGTATGGAACTTCTCCTAAATAATTCGTGAAGAATATATTTAGTTTGAAACGCCTGTCTTTAAAATTAACGCAAAATTTATTTAACATAGGATATCCTATTTAAATTTCGCAGCTGCCTGCCGGTAGGCAGTGCCCTTAGATTAACTGTAATTACTTAAACGTATGCACTCGAAAGTATGTCTGGCTCCACGGGTGTAGCACGAAAACATTCCTATAAAATAACGGCATGGATGTTTTCAACATCTCTTACATTTTACATGCGTATCTAAGTCATCGCACATCACTCCGTTTTTTCCGGGTCATATATTTTCTCTGTCCGTACTTATTTCCTTCCAAAGTCCGGTCTTTCCAGAGTCAAATTTATTTGTAGCCGGCATACGTTATTTCCATAGACAATACATTAAAAAGTACATATTTTTTTGCTATCTCTTACTTAGCGTGAAAAATTACGAAGAACAGCCACCTATCCCAGAAATGGGGTGCAAATTGATCAAATTGCATGTGATGTGGTACTCCCAGATGTTTTCTACATTTATATTATTTCAACTTCTTGTGATTTAAAATAATCTGATTAACAAGCAAAATTGTATCACAAGCAAGTTACAGCATAGCTAACAAGTATTCTTTTCCCTGAATTTATATTTTTGAGTTCACATGTTGAGATTATCGTTACTCAGATAGCAAGGTTTCGTGTTTCAAAAATCGGTAAAGAACGAAGTTATTTTCTCAGAAACGACCTAATATTTATCATAAAAAGTTATTTCCAGCAGAATTTACACGCAACCAAAACCTATTGAATTTGGCGTATAGTATTGTGATATTTCTAATGATGCAGCTTTTCAGAATAATTCTATTAAATTACTTATGACCTAATTGATGGCTAGTGATTTTAAAATAAATTCAACCAAATATAAAATAATAATAATAAAACAAATTAACAAGATTTTTGTAACTCTTTAATATAGAATCTGCTGAAAAACGTAAAAGGAAAAGCGAGTTAAGGTGCGCATGCCGACATAAAAAGAAATTTTTAAAGCGTTTATTTCTCGGGGGGAAATGAACTTAGCCAGTGTGGATAAAATTGAGTACAGCATCAGGAGGAAATTTTCTCAACAGTTCCTGTGAAATACCATACAAGCAAAAATTTTACATTAAAACTATATCCCAAGACGGTAGTGAAATATTATTACTTCCGTATTTTCGCTCTATTTAGATAGTGCCGATATACAAAGTTATATTTTAATGTATAATATGGTTTAAAATACGAGGCGTAACATACTTAAATAATAGTAACGCCACCATTTTAAAAACAGGAGTCTGGTCTTTTTATTTTTTTTACTATCACGTGTCTTCTAAAGTACGAGTACGTTTTGTAAACCAAAGTTGGTAGAAATCAGTTTAATGTTCAGCTAAATATGAAATCTTTATCTCTCAGACGGCAAAGCCTTCTAAAATGGCGGACGTCATTTAAATTTTAAAAAATAAACCTTGTGATTCGAGCACGAAACGAACCTGGTTTTGTAGGTTGCAGTACGTACATGGATGTGGTGGTAAACAGTTTATATAAGAACTTCCACGCTGGATAATCATCTTATTGCAGATCTGCTTCTCATCTATACGCATAATGTTAAGAAATAACACTGACAGCGATTAAGGGTGATACAGAATGTCAAGCTTATTAGTTCTGAACCAGCAGTTCGTGGCCCAGGCACCTGCAACTTTAGTTTCTCCCGTAAGGGATAGGTTTGTCTACACGGACTATTAATTCCTTTACAAGAGACTGTCGTTTGCAGGTGGTGGATTTTCATAGAGGTTCTCCGGTTTCCACTACCACCACTGCATTGAGTCACTGCTCCACCTTCACCTTGCTTCATTCCCACCGACGCTTGGGAAGTCCGATTTTAAGTGGCGCCCAAATCTCTATCGCTCTATCGCTCTATCGCTCTCTCTCTCTCTCTCTCTATCTCTCTCTCTCTATATATATATATATATATATATATATATATATATATCTCACACGCAAAGTTCAGGACGTATTGACTCACTCAAAATGTTTGCTGTAAAAATGTAGACTTCTATAAAAAAAAAAACAAGTTAACCTGATGTACTACATCGGAATATCTGTAGTCATAAATAGGTTTGCTTTTAAATAACTGTAGAAAAACATTTATCAGTCAAGATTAAATTCTGATGATAGCGCAGCCACAACGAGTACAGCATCCGTGTGCCATGTGTATAAAAATTGCTATTTTCTTGGAATAAATTAAGCCTATAGTGTTTTTGTTAAGATTTGTTATTAACATTTATGATATGGCAGATGTAACAGTAGCAAGAAATAATTTTGAAGTAAGGACGGAATCACTGATTGCGGAGGAAAAGGTTGGCCTGGGCATATACCTACACAAAAATAATACCAAAATACACGCGTTTAAGTGTATAACTTTAAAGAAAAACTTCCGAGGAGAAATCAAATACGCCAGCCTATTATGGTGGGCCAAATGATTATACTATGACGGGCTTGTAATGTCGCAAACGAAAAATAACGATATTCCAATAGGGAAAAAAATATTTTCAGAAGCCTAAAATAAGGAAATGGTGGAATTATAAAGAACTATAAATTACTGCTGGGAAATTCAATGACTGCACGGAAATTAGCAGGTTTATCAGAGGAGAAATAATGGCGAAAATTGTTAAACTATCTGGTTAAACTATCAGCGAGCCTACTGCAGTATAAAACGTTTTAGAAAACTGCAGTAGGATCATTCACATGATATTGAAACAAGAAGTCAGTGACACACGTTTAAAATATAAAATTTAATCTGTGAATTGAAGGGAAATTTGCGTTGAAAATATCCCTTACACCTCCAAAACTAAATTTTATTAACGTGCTCTGGAGCACGAAAAATTAATTAGCAAAGATTTAGTAATTGAAAAAACCACCAAACTCAACAATATACTTCATTTAAACTGCGCAAAGTCGCCTTGAAACCCCCATTGTTGACCAAGACGGCATTCTTCAGGACAAAAGAAGAACGTGAACATAGTCATTAAATATGCTCTGGGGACACTAAATCGCTGCAATGTGTACACAAAGCGGTACGTGTTCTGGGTGCCTCAAATGTTTTACTTCCATAAATTTATTAAATTTTCTCTCCTTTTCTTCCTCTTCCATTCGTCCCCCGCCCCTCCGATTTGCTCATGCGAGGCGCGTTTATGAAAAGGTCGCCGAGAGGAAACCGACGCCTTTTGTGAAGGATGAGAGAGAAAGAGAGTGTATATGAGAGAGATATAGGAGGCACAAGACCCAGGTCAGCACTGCGGCGAAACGAAAAGAGACGGCCGCAGATCGGCAGAGAAGACACAAAGGGCATATGCTGCATGCAGGATGATACAGATAAGCTGAAACGTGAGTTTACATTGCTTGCTTCTGAAATGACAAATTACAANTATGCTGCATGCAGGATGATACAGATAAGCTGAAACGTGAGTTTACATTGCTTGCTTCTGAAATGACAAATTACAAAATCTAAATTAGCGATAAGACGAAATGACGAAGAATTCGCCATAATCTTTATGCCGAATTCATGTACCTGGAGCACAGACTGTTAAAATCTATCAGTAGATACAATGCACGGCACATGCTGTACATCATCATTATAACATAATGCTAAAGCTTATTTCAACAAAAATTTATGAAGGGATCCATACAGAAATATATATTACATAGCAGATAACATAACGTTACTATAATGGTTTGACAAATTCGTGGCTATTTTCTATTCTGGCGTTTTTCAATTTTCACTATGTTTATTTTGGCTTGGTTTATTAATTTGTTTACCTACAGTATGTCATACAAAGAAGCGTACACTCAAACTAAATGCATTATAACCGATGTAATATAAATTCTGTTGGTCATGATTTTAGCACTAACAATGTATCTTCACACTTACTGAATCAAACCTTAAAAAATCACCCTATGTCTAACGTGTTCGGGTTTTTTCTAATTATGTTATGTATCAAAAGCGTTTTATACTTGTGTTAACATAAAAGAACATCAAAGTAACTTATGCTTGGTTAAACTGAAATTTTAGTTATATTTTATCTATAAATTATAACATTTAATTTATATTTAATACGGATTGAAAAAGTGAGCAAATACGTGTGTTCGTAATTCCTAGTAATAAATATTTCATATGCAAACTATTATCACACAGTGCGCTGCCCCCTTTGTGTGATTTCTTTAGACTTGGTTAAGTTTTGTTTGCATGAAGTGGAGGAACATCCTGGAAGTATAACTTCAGCAGGGCTTCAGTAAAGTTGGAAGTAACCGTGAATGGACTACAGCAGTCACCGCTCGTTAGCGATGCCCCAAGATCAAGAAATCATATTCATAATATGATCTATGTAATTTATCGGTGCGTACTATTTTTCTGTTGCAGAGTGATAATCCCTTTGCCATGTTGTCCTCAAGTAACCCACGACTATAGTCTACTCGCGATTTCTTCACACTTTTTTAATCAATCCTTTGAAAAATCACCCCATGTATGACATGTTTAGTTATTTCCTGTATATGCCATGTAACACGGCCGTTTTATTCTTGTGTTCGTAAAATAATTTTTTTTTTTGTTAAATTGAAGTGTTATTTATATTTTATCTGTAAACGATAATATTGCATTTATAATTAATATGAATTTAAGACAGTGAGAAAACACGTGTGTTGGTAACGCCTATTAAGAAATAGTTCTCATGCAAAATATTATTACAACTGAGTGCGCACGAATACAGTGCGTTGTCCTTTGGTGTAATTTTCCAGACATAGTTAAGCTTAGTTAGCACGAGGCGGATATAAGAATACATGCAGCTCAAATTCAAACGCTCAACTCAGAATATGATTATAATTATAGTTGACATTTGGCAGCTAAGGTAATCTTTTCACACTAGGAAAAATATTATTCAATGTCCAATAAAAAAAATTATCTCACTTGGTTCTACACCATTAATAAGTAAATATCTTTTCTTGCCTCGACTTCTCAGATTTATAAAATATTTAGGTAGATTAATTAGATCTCTACTTCTGCAGGAAGTGTGGGCGAATTTTACAAGGAAAGCTGTAGAGAAAGAGTTATGCAGAATTCTTGAGTACTATATTAGAGAAATCATATTGCATTGAACTGCTGCCATCTGCAACTTATTTCAGTCTTTACTTATCTGTAACTGTAATTATTCTAGAGCAAGAAGTTCTAGTAGCTCATGATAGCAATTTAATTGCCATCAGACAGGACATACAGCAATTCAGAGAGCCCTTTTCTACTAATTGATTACCCGGGCATTCTTCTATTGCGCCACGCGCACACCGGCGTACTAAAATAATATTCTGAATAAATCCTATATAAAATTTTTTCAAAATATATTTTCAATGAGCTTTAGGATCCAAGATGCCGACTTAAAAGTTATAAAAAAATAAATAAAAAAAACCGGTTAATTTTTCAACACAGTCCAGTTTGAATTTGCCATAGCACAATAGGCGAAGTACTTTCAAAATTCCCCTTGCAAAATATGACATAATGTACTATGCTGCCAGCTATTGACTAATGTTTACATTTAAATAGCTTTATTTTAGCAATATGTTTAACACTGCTATCTTAAAATGCTGCATTGAAACATTAAGTGCATTTAACAATTCAGAAAATATTTCAATATGTGGTCATACTCAACTCTAATACTGCAATTAAAGACGTAAACAATAAAATATTTATAAAATATTAATAAAACATTTGCACAACATTACAAGCATATAGAGTAACTAAATAACAAATAATTCTGGTAATAGAACTGCCATGCAAATAGTAAATATAAACAATAAATTTGCAGTGGAAATAAAAAAAATAAGTGGACATAAATACCAGATTATCATACATTACGTTGTAAAAGTCAGTTACTACTACAATGCGGGGAGAAGAGTGCTTTGCGTTACATCTATATATAGTAAAAATGAATCATTTCACTGGTCTGAAGGCTGAACTCCACTGTCCTTCATGCTCACGTGACTTACTGTTGTTTGTTCAGTGGCTGGATTGCTCATTACTTTGCTGGTGTATAATTGTCTCGGAGTCCTCCAGGGCGCGTCAAGTACAATCTCCTCCAATAACCAAATCAGGACACAATTATCAGTATTTTCAGTCAAGCCCAACACCAAATCGACTAAACTTTCCGATCCCAAATTACATAAATACTAGATTTTAGGTAAAGTAAACGGTTACCGTAAAAATGTACAGTCCCGCCCCTTTCTCGCACTCTGCCGGAACTCGAATGTGATAAATTTTTGAAGCGTGGTACCATCACGCAATCAAAAGTTATTACCAAACATACGCTCTCCTAACAGCAGTTTACAAGCCTGTACATTTGTTTCTGAAGGGCAACAGTCTGCCACTGCAGATGCGGCGTGATGATGGGCTGGCTAGATAGCAGGGGTGGGGGGAATGAAAATACCGTTTCCGCCGAGCGCCACATACCAGTATAAATCTGAAGTTCAAGAACTACTACTTATTGAATTATCTCTCCGTACGAAGTGTTCGAAAAGAATAAAAGAAACTCTGCGGTATTATAATTATTTTACAGTTCTATTTGCTGTCGTGAGCTGTTTAGAAATAAGCAGAGGAGGTATTTTTTTTATATCAAACTGGCAGTAAAATAAGATAGTTTACNACTTATTTCAGTCTTTACTTATCTGTAACTTTAATTATTCTAGAGCAAGAAGTTCTAGTAGCTCATGATAGGAATTTAATTGCCATCAGACAGGACATGCAGCAATTCAGAGAGCCCTTTTCTACTAATTGATTACCCGGGCATTCTTATCTTGCACCACGCGCACACCGGCGTCCTAAAATAATATCCTGAATAAATCTTGATTATAGAATCCACAATAAATAAAGTTTTTTCAAAATTTATTTTCAATGAGCTTCAGGATCCAAGATGCCGACTTAAAAAAAAAAATTTCAACACAGTCCAGTTTGAATTTGCCATAGCACAATAGGCGAAGTACTTTCAAAATTGCCCTTGCAAAATATTACATAATGTACTATGCTGCCAGCTATTGACTAATGTTTACATTTAAATAGCTTTATTTTAGCAATATGTTTAACACTGCTATCTTAAAATGTTGGATTAAAAAAATTAAGTGCATTTAACAATTCAGAAAATATTTCAATATGTGGTCATACTCAACTCTAATACTGCAATTAAAGACGTAAACAATAAAATAAACAAACATTTGTACAACATTACAAACACATAGAGTAACTAAATAACAAAGAATTCTGGTAATAGAACTGTCATGCAAATAGTAAATATAAACAATAAATTTGCCGTGGAAATAAAAAATAGGTGGGCGTAAATACCAGATTATCATACGTTACATTGTAAAAGTCAGTTACTACTACAATGCGGGGAGAAGAGTGCTTTGCGTTACATCTACATATAGTAAAAATTAATCATTTCAATGGTGTGTAGGCTGAACTCCACTGTCATTCATGCTCACGTGACTTACTGTTGATTGTTCAGTGCCTGGATTGCTCATTAGTCCGCCGAGCGCCACATACTAGTGTAAATCTGAAGTTCAAGAGCTACTACTTATTGAATTCTCTCTCCGTACGAAGTGTTCGAAAAGAATAAAAGAAACTCTGAGGTATTATAATTATTTTACAGTTTTATTTTCTGTCGTGAGCTGTTTAGAAATAAGCAGAGGAGGTATTTTTTTTATATCAAACTGGCAGTAAAATAAGATAGTTTACAATAGTTTACAAATACAATAACCAAAGAAACTATAGAAATGTCTACGCTATATCAGAATTATTTTACCGTTTCATTTGCGGTTATGATCTTAGTGGTCCATGTATAGAAAGTTAAAACATGAGCACCGAAGGAATTGTTAACTGGCAGTACAATCAAATATGTTTGAGTAGCCTACATTTCACATCCAGTTTACAAACACTGAGAATATAACATCTGTTTTAATTTATCTTAGGTGTATAAGTAAACAATAAGAATTTTATTTCATATAAATCTTTTCAAATGACGCTTATTAACACTTCCGGTTGTGTACATTTCAGCTAACCCCGGAGGAAGGAGGGCCAACTATACAAACTAATATCAACTTTCAGCTAAAAACGATAGTTGTAGATTCATGACTTATCCGGGATTCAACCACAAAACTTAAACGCCCCACAGTAACGTCTAAGCGATCTCAGCCACAAAATCATATATAACCACAAATTAACTTTTTTAATAAATTCAACGTTTAAAAATTTTATTCGAATTATTTTAAGACAACGGGGTTACAGAAAAAGCCAAACAAAGTAAGTAATTTTTGATGGGGTTAAATTTAAGAAGAAAGCGCTCAAAATGACAATAAGAAAAACAACTTTCCGCGGTACTAAGGTAAGTAACTGTGCACTCACGTGACGTATTTCTATAGCGACAGTCCGTTCAGCAAACACGGATGAACGCTTCTGTCTACATGTGGAACTGTATTTACATCACCTACACTTGAGTTTATTTTCGTAGTTATGTCAACACTGACAACACGATATTTTTATTTATACCCAGCACTGTTACAAGATATCCTTCCTTCCATTGANTATCAACTTTCAGCTAAAAACGATAGTTGTAGATTCATGACTTATCCGGGATTCAACCACAAAACTTAAACGCCCTACAGTAACGTCTAAGCTATCTCAGCCACAAAATCATATATAACCATAAATTAACTTTTTTAATAAATTCAACATTTAAAAATTTTATTCGAATTATTTTAAGACAACGGGGTTACAGAAAAAGCCAAACAAAGTAAGTAATTTTTGATGGGGTTAAATTTAAGAAGAAAGCGCTCAAAATGACAATAAGAAAAAACAACTTTCCGCGGTACTAAGATAAGTAACTGTGCACTCACGTGACGTATTTTCTATAGCGACAGTCCGTTCAGCAAACACGGATGAACGCTTCTGTCTACAGGTGGAACTGTATTTACATCACCTACACTTCAGTTTATTTCCTTAGTTATGTCAACACTGACAACACGATATTTTTATTTATACCCAGCACTGTTACAAGATATCCTTCCTTCCATTGAGTAGTCTTTGTGGGACAGCTTTCCGACAATTTCATCGCTACCCCCTCCCCCATCTACCTCAAACTGTACGAAGATTACAGTGTTCACTAAACATTTAAGGGAGAAAAATAAAAACCATAGTATCCCCCCCCCGGCCAGTATTTATGGCGCAAATATTAATTTAGATTGTTTTAAAGCAGATCTGTCAAAAAATGGGGCGCCGATCAAAATATACGTCCAAGAATCTTCGCTATCATAAACACCCTAAATCAACAATAAAATCCATTCCGTCTTTCTCTACCCTTTGACATTTACACCGTCATATACGGTCAATATTTGCGTTAGTATTACGTTTTCTGAAAGAATTCGCATACATGGCGCGCAAAGCGATGTTTTGCGCACTTGCACACTGAATAACTTTTAAAATTGTTAAAATATGTAAATATAATGAAATGCGCTGTCCAATAGCGTGGGAGCGGATTCTGGGAACTTCCGCACAGCGTCAGTAAACGAGCCAATGCAAAGAAGCGGTGCGGCACATGCGTTCAGCGCAACGCGCAGATAAAATTGAACATCTCGCGAGTAAATTTTTATTTTCTGATGTATCGAACGACGAACGAGAGACGTTCCTGACAGCAGAGACTGCTCGATACCGACCATTAAGTAGCGGTGCTATACATTAGCAACGGTAATTTTTTCCAAGACTTCGCTTTGGGTCAGTGCTGGTATAACGCTCACACCCAGCGAGGCGCACACCTGATCTCTTTGTCTATTCCGGCATTATAAAAAATTAAAATTTAGATGGACGGCACGCGGTTGCTCCTGCGAGCTATGAGAGTGCGTTGGAACAATGTGTGAGCAGGACAGAAGAATAACGCAAGCACGAAAAAAAATTAAATTCACACTGCACACGGAAAATAAAAAACCGGCGAACGTCGAGTCAAAGTATAGCTTTAAATTACAAAAAAACATAAAAAGGTGAGGGTCAAATTTATTAAAACATAAAATCCTATTTCGTTTACCGAGCGAGGTGGCACGGTGTGCTCGAATTCAGGATGACCCGGGTTCATTTCCCGATCCAGCCATCTTCATTTCTATTTCCCATGGTTATCCTAATTCAATCCAGGCGAATGCTGGAATGGTTACCACAGGCCAATTCCTTCCCAGTTTCTGCTTCTCCGAGAAACAAGCCCTCTCTCTAATGGCCCCGCTGTCAAAGACCTGCCTACCAATTCCTTCTCGTTTAGGTTTACAGAATATTTTCAAGCCGACTATCTTGCCAGCCACGATGGCTCTCGGCAGAATAGAAGCATTGTTGATTCAGGTGCAAACTTTGCTATCGAGCAGGCGAGGGCATCAATTTGGAAAAGGAAAAGAGAGTAAGGAGCCTGGCCAATGACATAGTCAACCAAATTTCACAATACGTTATTCACCGATTAAAAAGTTATGAGTACGCATTCACAATAATCAAAATTACAATAGAAATAGTCCAATAATACCAATTTCACTAACGTTTAATGTATATAAATAATGTGCTATACAATCATTTTCTATTATTTTTCTTCTCAAAAATAGTTACATCTGTAGTGGTGAGATGTGAGCAGCCATAAAGTCGATCTTCGCAAGCGTACAAACTGCGACTACAGGCCGTTTGCAATTAACTAAATACTAAAACGCCAATATTATTGAAGAGGTAATTTCCGTCATCTCGAAACGGCAGGTAACACATTGTTTATGCGATGGGAATAGTAACGCATCTTTAGAACTGAAACTTTCAAGTGAACTTTATGAAAACCAAAACATTTAAACTACCTGCCAAGTTCTAAAATATTAGAAAATAAACCAGATGAATCTAATCAACGACGCGAAAAAAACAACTTCCACGTGCGATTTGGTGCAAAAATTGCCTGATATACACAGTCGAATCACATTATTATGAATCCCTGCTAGAAGTGCCATCTGCAGCGCTTAGCCCATGACGTATGGCCCGTGATGTGGGCTGGTGAAGCGGGTACATATTGCGACCGACAGGCTGGCTGTGAACACAGCGCTTCCTGCTGTCATGGGTAAGGTAAGCGATTTAACAGAGTTGCAAAAAGGGATGATCATCGGCTTTCGGGCCAAGGGGGTCAGTATTTCTGATACAGCGACGTTTGTGAACTGTTAACGTGTCTCTGTGGTAAAGGTGTATCGTAAGTGGACGAATGGCACCGTCGTGGGAACTGCGGAGCCCCACGCGCCATTGATGTCCGGTGAACGTCGAATACGACGGTGCGTGAAGGCCAACGACAGTCTGCAGTGGAGCAGCTCACCGTCCAAATGAACCAAGGGGCATCCAGACACGTGTCTACCGCAACAGTTCAGCGAATTCTTCTGCTCCGGAGTAGAAGGAGGGTGATTGCACTCATGCTAACACAGGCGCATCGACGAAAACGACTAGAATTTGAGGGCAGTATGGCGACTGGATCGCTGCTGATTGGCGACGGTAGCCTTCTCCAACGAGCCACTTTTTCAGCTACATAGAACGGATGAACGACAGCATGTCCGGCGAGAAACGTCGGAGAACAGACACCCTGCATCCATTGCTGGACGAACACATGGCAGTGGAGAAGTGTTATGATCTGGGGAATGTTCTCGTGGTATTCTCTAGGTCCCATCATCCGTGTGGAAGACACTCTTGGTAGATTTGGTTATGAATCCATCCTCGACGATCACGTCCACCCGTACATGATGATTGTCATTCGTCGGGAGGATGGGATCTTCCAGCACGATAATGCGCGTTGCCACCAGGCTAGAAGTGTCCGCACGTGGCTGGAATAACACGATCAAGACTTCAAAGTCCTTCCCTGGCCCCCAAACAACCCCGATCTTAATCCAATTGAACATCTGTGGGACCACCTTGATCGTCGTGTTCACCGTCTGTCTCCTCCGCCACGCACCCTTCAACAGTTGTGGGACTCACTATGGCTCCACATACCCGTGGAGATATATCAGCACCTGACTGAGTCACAGCCAGCTCGTTTAGCTGCTGTCCGTGCTGCGAAGGGCGGTTACTCTGGAACTAGCAGGTGGTTATAATAATGTGATTAGACTCTGTATTTTTATTTAAACTGATGTTGGTTTTACGAAGCAGGATACAGCTACCTCCTTTCGCCTCTGACTAAATATGTCGGAGCTAAGTCAACAAAACCTACACAATGACACATGGGATACAAGGGGTAAAATAATTATCACTTTTTTTAAATGACGGTATCGGGAATACAAACACGTAAATCGGCAAAAAGGGCATTAAGAAAATTGCAAATAAGTGAAATACGCTGGTTTTAAGGCAACAACTACAAGTCCTGACATATAATAGTTGCAGTCAACACTGCAGAATTACACGGTTCATTAGGATGTGCTTCGACCAAGACTAGGGGAAAAATAAAAAGATTTCCTAATCAATTTTATTATGTGCCATGACAGAGCCGAAATCAGGCCACCTCTGCAGATTTACACCATAAAATATGCCACATAAAACAAGCCTAACTCTGCTCACAACATAAGCAATTTAAAAGATAACATTGTTCGTCCCAACCCTTCAATGTAAAATTAGTTTCCAAAAACGTACAATATATGTTTCGCAATAAATGTATAGCATCAGAAATTGAATAAGAACTTAAAGGTACATAGCCTCATTGCCACAAACATCTAGCTTACTGGTTTGCTACAATTGCACGAAACTGCGCAAGGAAATGGCACTGGGAATATTTTAATATTATTAGTTAATGTGTGCATCAAACTAACTTGGAAATATCGCAATGATTATATTCTCATTCTTTCTCAAGTCATACTGCAAGTGGAGATTGTGACACGAACGTCACGGTTACTAAAACATTACTAAAGGCTGTTCACGGTAAAGTGAGCACTTTTGAGGCCCTACTTACTGTTTCCTTTCAGCTATTTTTTATCCTTTAATAGCCTTTTTTAAAAAATAATATTTCCATGTAAATAATACACACAGTGTGTATATTCTACCGCACTCGTAAGTTAACGTCTAAGGATAAAACAAAATATATTTATTGACTATTATTCCAAGTGAGAGGGCTTTCAGAAGTGCTCGCTTCACGGTAAATAAATAACCTACAACATTCCTTTGCGGTAGGTTTACGTTCCTTTTGCGTAATGTATTGCAGATAAACAAAAATTTTCAAAAATGCATAGTATTAATAACGTGGGTTTTCCGACAGTCTCGTAGCCAACTTCGCCGTAAAAATATTCACGCGAGAAGAACAGCGAAGTAACATGCACAACACTTAATTTTCATGGGGAAAGGAAGAACAGCGAGCTTCAAAATCGTCTCCTTAAAATTAATGGCTAGTTATTTACACACGGGAGAGCAGAAAAATTACCACTTTCACCGCGAGAAGAAATACGAGAGGCAAGCGACAGCTGTTGATTAAAAGCTTCGTGCAGCGTCAAAATATTACCCAACACTCTTACCGACTGGGTTTCTGAGCGAAAATATTCACGCCACTGCTTGGGATTTTGGTAATGCCGTAATATCAACTTTTGAAAACTTCTCCCTGACACTCTTCAAAACATAAATTGTCGCAAAAATTGTATACAAAAAACGCGATAGGTGCCCTTCGTACTGAAGTAACACTGTTCGCAGCTACTTTAAGTGACATAACGGAATAAATACCAAACATTTGCTGATACGTGCTACTAAATTTATGACACGTGTTGAACACAACCTCCAAATTAACGGTGACAGCGTGTCACTTTTCCGATACGAAAATTGTATTACTATTCGATGGACCGTTTCGTTTAGAGATAGTCACTGGCCTCGTAAAACTGAGGTACCCAGATCAATCCCACGTCTCTGCAGATCAGGAAACTTGCCTATTGAAATTCTGACGTAAAACGACACATACAAAGAGTAAATAATGACGAATATGGGAAGTGAGTGAGTGAGTGAGTGAGTGAGTGAGTGAGTGAGTGAAGAGATTTGGGCGGCTCTTAACAGCGAAATCTTGAGAGCCGATGAGGTTGATCGAACTGCGTATGTAGCAGCGCCGGAATGAAAGGGCGAGGGGAACGGGAGATCTCCGAGAAAACCCGCCGACCAGCGGGTGACCCGGCTGGGGATTGAACCCGGTTCGCCTTGGTGGTAGGCAAGCAGGCTAACCGCTCAGTCATCGCGGCCCCTGGGGAAGAGGAGAGACAAAAAGACTGTGAGTTTCTTTCTTTCTTTTTATGGACACGAAGACGAATGCTATGTGAGTAAATGAAGAGATTTGGGTGGATCTTAACAGCGAGGTCTTGGGAGCCGATGTGGGTGATTGAGGTCAGTATAGAGCGGCGTTGGAATGAAAGGGCGGGGAAAACGGGAGATCACCGAGAAAACCCACTGACCAGCGGCATCGTCCGGCAAGANCGAGGCTCTCAAGTAGTTTTTTTAGTGCCACTGGAGCCGATGAAACCATTCATGGGACGTAGCATTCCTGGCGCCGTTGTGACGCTATCCAGGCACCACCGCTACCACGCCAGCTCATCGATTGCCGCCTGCAAGTATGACTGAACCTAGCAACATGGTTTGCAGTCAGCTGTGTTAATTTAAGGCATCTGCCAAGATTTTCCTATAAAAAAATATAATTTTGTACTTAAGTGTGGTTTTATTCTCAGAGGCCGTTCGTTCAGAGCTTTTGCCCTAATTGTACCTACCGTGAAAATAACTTTTAAGTAAAATCTTAACATAGTAAATTTGTTTTGAGAAACATTTAATTTCAGTATGTTAAAGAGATATCAAACAGCATAAAATTTTAAGTACATAACTTTAGGCGACGAAGAAAGACATTTAGCTTCCCCTTACCCCATAAATAAATTTTGCAAGCAAGAGTGTAATAGTTTATTCGCACACACTATTACAAAATTTTTGCTTGGTCTCAAACAACACATGATTTCTACCACACCATTTTCATTTCGTCGGGTTTCATGCATTTGACGTAATTTTATTTAATTAAAGTTAGTAATTATATTTTGTTTTTTTATTTGTGGGCGTCCTAGTTAAATGTAGTGTTCTAATGTGCTGTGAAATGTTTCTTCTTTGCACCTAGGTTTATGCATCATCGTTGAGGTTGTTTGTCACAACATATTTAATTGATCTAGGCGTCCATTGAATCCAATATTATCACAAGCATCAACTATTCCATCTTACTAATCTTAAAGGTGGGTGTCGCCTTGCCCTGGGTGCACTCCCCACACGCCATTATTATTATTTTACTAATCTTAATTAGGCCTATTACATTTGTTTTGGAATAATATGGTCTATTCTGTAAAATTAAATTAAGTAGTAATTTTACTTATACGAAATACGGAGACGTCCCGTATTTTGTATTTATGNGACTGTGAGTTTCTTTCTTTCTTTTTATGGACACGAAGACGAATGCTATGTGAGTAAATGAAGAGATTTGGGTGGCTCTTAACAGCGAGGTCTTGGGAGCCGATGTGGGTGATTGAGGTCAGTATAGAGCGGCGTTGGAATGAAAGGGCGGGGAAAACGGGAGATCACCGAGAAAACCCACTGACCAGCGGCATCGTCCGGCAAGATTCCCTCATGAGAAAATCCGGTGACCCGGCCGGGGTTTGAACCCGGTTCTCCTTGTTGGGAGGCGAGCCGCTCAGCCACCGCGGCCCCGAGAGAATGAAGTTTGTATTATAATCTGAACCGCCAAGGTCTCCATATGTTCTATAAGGTTGAGTGAACTCTTACTAACCTATCTGGCCTAAACGGATATGAGCAAAATTATTGAACTGCGGTCCGCTCCTATATGGATTCAGAACGTTAACTTTTACTTTAAAATCTTTAACGGGAACCTCCCCTCCCCCACCGCGCAAACTTTTCATGCAAGATATTTTTTCTCCGGACGCCCACGCCTTTTGCGAAAAGCTGCATAATTCATAGATTTATTAACACCCTTCAAGCTCCCCACGCGCTTATGCATAAAGTGACGACCCTGTTAAAATATTATCAATTTCACGGAAAATTACTGTATAAAATGCNTTGGGAGGCGAGCCGCTCAGCCACCGCGGCCCCGAGAGAATGAAGTTTGTATTATAATCTGAACCGCCAAGGTCTGCATATGTTCTATACGGTTGAGTGAACTCTTACTAACCTAACTGGCCTAAACGGATATGAGCAAAATTATTGAACTGCGGTCCGCTCCTATATGGATTCAGAACGTTAACTTTTACTTTAAAATCTTCAACGGGAACCTCCCCTCCCCCACCACGCAAACTTTTCATGCAAGATATTTTTTCTCCGGACGCCCACGCCTTTTGCGAAAAGCTGCATAATTCATAGATCTGTTAACACCCTTCAAGCACCCCACGCGCTTATGCATAAAGTGACGACCCTGTTAAAATATTATCAATTTCACGGAAAATTACTGTATAAAATGCCGCCAGAACTCTCCGTAACATTACAGGCACGTTGTTTTTCCAATAACCGACTTCCCGTGAGAACTTTCCGTGAATTAATTCACGAACCTCTCCGTAAATTTTCTAGTTTTTCTGTACTTTCTGTTTACAAAAACAGATAACGAACATCTTCAATTTTTACCATGTTGGTGTTTCACGGTGCATAAAAAAAGAAATTTTAAAAAAGTTGAATGTTTTATTCTGGAGCGAGATTTAAACACGAATCAAAAGTTTTGGAATTTGTGGCACGACCTTCTTGTAACAATAAAGGATATATAAACATGTTATTTGTGGAAATGAGAACGTTTTAATGTATCTAACGACACTTTTCTATGTTTGAAGGAACAGGTCTATGTGGCGTGGACAGTCCAACTGCCGCACAAACGACAATTATGAGGTTACAATGGCGAAGAAAGCCAGACTCAGTATTGTTCCTTCCCAAAACCCGAAGCTATAGGAAATACGGAGACGTCCCGTATTTTGTATTTATGGAGCTTAATGTAATATAATGGTATTATAGTTTTGTTTATTTTTTCAGGTTATAAGTACTAAATTTTTTTTCGCTTAACCTAAATTTATATAAATTGAACGCATCTTTAGGATAGCTTAGCTTTGTTTTGGTTATCTAGATTTTAGGTTAGGTTACCCTTCAATTTATAGGCTAACTAGCTCAAATTTTATGTTTATTTATGTAGTTGCCACGGCAACATTTCAGTGTAATGTATGTTAGGTTTGCCCAAGGCACAATAGTTTAGTATTTTTCTCTCTGGGTATAATTTTATATGATAATTGTATCTCTCGCGATGGCAAGGTCTGTGACCTTTTCCGCGATGCGCAGATTACGATTTACCGTGTGTAAATGGTAAATCTGCGTCTTTCTTGGCCCTGCCATCATTGCCTTAAACCTTTGAAGGAAAAATCCTTCTCAACAGCAAGGTTTTAACATCATAAGCTAGGTTTATTCAGCCTACCGTGCCTAAATATGACTGTTAAGTTGTTAGGGAGGGAGCGTGGACAACCTGAAGAGGTCCCACGAGGCTCTCAAGTAGTTTTTTTAGTGCCACTGGAGCCGATGAAACCATTCATGGGACGTAGCATTCCTGGCGCCATTGTGACGCTATCCAGACACCACCGCTACCACGCCAGCTCATCGATTGCCGCCTGCAAGTATGACTGAACCTAGCAACATGGTTTGCAGTCAGCTGTGTTAATTTAAGGCATCTGTCAAGATTTTCCTATAAAAAAATATAATTTTGTACTTAAGTCTGGTTTTATTCTCAGAGGCCGTTCGTACAGAGCTTTTGCCCTAACTGTACCTACCGTGAAAATAACTTTTAAGTAAAATCTTAATTAACATCGTAAATTTGTTTTGAGAAACATTTAATTTCAGTATGTTGAAGAGATATCAAACAGCATAAAATTTTAAGTACATAACTTTAGGGGACGAAAAAAGACATTTAGCTTCCCCCTTACCCCATAAATAAATTTTGTAAGGAAGAATGCAATAGTTTATTCGCACACACTATTACAAAAATTTCGCTTGGTCTCAAACAACACATGATTTCTACCACACCATTTTCATTTCGTCGGGTTTCATATATTTGACGTAATTTTATTTTATTAAAGTTAGTAATTATATTTTGTTTTTTTTTTATTTGTGGGCGTCCTAGTTAAATGCAGTGTTCTAATGTGCTGTGAAATATTTCTTCTTTGCACCTAGGTTTATGTATCATCGTTGAGGTTGTTTGTCACAACATATTTAATTGCTCTAGGCGTCCATTGAATATTTATTCAATATTATCACAAGCATTAGCTATTACATCTTACTAATCTTAACTAGACCTATTACATTTGTTTTGGAATAATATGATCTATTCTGTAAAATTAAATTAAGTAGTAATTTTACTTATACGAAATACGGAGACGTCCCGTATTTTGTATTTATGGAGCTCACCTCCATTTTTTCGACGTTATAGGTCACGTTTCCGTATTTTAACTATACATTTCCGTAAAAATTCCCGTGAATATATATGCAAAATTTTAAAAGTGTGGTCCCAAGTTACCGTATGTATATGATTCAACCATTTTTGCATGGAAGTTAAATTTGAAACTGTCAAGTGAGAGGTACCTGCCGCCATTTTATTAAACATCATGGGGACTGCCATCCAGTGTCATTTGTTCCACTGCTCAGGTTTGCGTTGCGTCAAGGCCTCACTAGTTCCGTAGGACATGCTCAGCTCTTACGATACGTTACTACTTCAGTGTGTTTTGTATCACAAATGTGGATGATATGTATTCTACTTGTCACTGTTGGTCAATTAATGTTGTTTAGCAGAATGGCAACATAGAACCGCTAACTATAGAGTTTCAAAAGTAACATACATAAAAACCTGGCCGAATTACACATATTTTTAAAATGGTACGTCTACTGTGCCTCACCCTGTATCATTTTAAATACTAGTTTTTTATGAGTAGTGCAATTTTATGTGCGGAGATAGTCCCCGTACACCAATTTCTTTCAATAAAGAAAATATAGTTAAACTAACAACATTATTTTTAAATTGTCTGCAAAAAAAAACGGCGGCATGGAAAATTTTTAGTATCAATTTACGTTTAATTTCTGCTGTAGAAAAAAGTTAAAAATAGCGTTGTTTATAATTATAAGTTTATAACAGGAAGAAAAACTTGTCATACTCAGCAACCGTGATAACTATATGGCAAGACTCTTAAGTAAATTAACGTAATTTGCGTGCCGATGTATATTACATATTATCACGATACCCTCGAAGTCTATTAAGGGTAATCCCAAGTACAACATTTTTAACGCCTGAAGGTCACGTTTGGTCGTAAGGAAACATTGCGATGGGTCTCCCTAAGCTGCGATTAGCACCCCCGTCCCGGGTAGCTGAACTGCCCGCAAATTAGACCTGTAACAGCAGGATTACATTACGTGATGTAAGCCAATGGATTAAACTACATATGTCACTTTGTACTTTTCTCCTTTATATTATGGAAACTGCGCCAGGAAACCCTTAAAATGCTATTTTAACCATTTCCATAACATTTTTCTACTTGAATATATTTAATAGGACAAAATTAAAACGTGTAAACGGTAGATAATTGTTTTGTTTTTCTTTTCTAAAATAAAAAAGTCATATTCCCATAGCATTTATTTACTGAGATACGCGTACACGCGAAAACAATGATTTTGCAGATAATATTTTACTGGAGAGTCTCCTTTAAAACGATGCGTCCACAATGTGCTTCGGCAACATATATGCTGTTCACGGTAAAGTGAGCACTTTTGGAATCCACCTTTGGAAAATGTCCCTCCTCTTACTTGCGGACATATTAGCGGGCACACTAACTGGCATGCGCCCAGTAAAGTTGGTAACGACGGAAGGAAAGTAGTTCCATGTTTTAACGTTAAATTAAAGGTGTTAGGTAAACATCCGTGAATACTGAAATGATTTGTCTTGCTGTCTGTTTTCTTTAATGCATATATCAGCAAATTTGTAAAATATTTACTTTTATAATAATTTAAAAGTTTCACTTGACCGACACAATAATAAAGTGATCAGACCCGTGGCAATAATTTACATACTACTTGTATGCACGATGTGCATACAAGTAGATCTTAGGCAGGGTTTTCAAAAGTTCTCAGTTTACCGAGAACAGACGTTACCTAGTTAACGACGAGGGCCGGGGAACGGCTGAACTGACGGAAAGAAAACAGCAGGTCAGGTTTTTCGCATCCTCAAGAATATCCACGTCCGTCGAAGAAAGAAAACTGATATCAGCGTCTCTGCTCGTTTCTTCAGTCACGTAACACATTGCCACGTGACTGAATGCCAATAATAAGCAGCATCTGCAAAAATACGACGGAATTTAAAACAGCACTAGTGGGAGTGTGAAACAAGAAAAGTATTTTGTGGAGTTGAGAAACGAAGTTCTTGAATATCGACCAGCTAATAGTCCTGAACTCTTCGAAAGGCTTGCTTCAAAATTAATATATTCCATATTTTATACATGAAATTACACCAAAACTCGTCTAAAAATGTAACCAGTGAAAACTATTCAACAATAATCAGCAAAATTCCAATGACTACGCCAGTGATTAACTTTCACCGAGTAAAGTGCGATTCGTAATTATTCGCAGTTGATTTCACTACCTGCAGCTTATCATTCGAACGTTTAGCGGATGATGTTTTACTGAACAAAATCACTGATTCGTATTCAGAATGAAGTAATAGAAATAGTAATTACATAAAACAAATAACGATAACTTGCGGACACATGGGCACATTTCACAAGCAGATCTGAACATTTTAAAATCTCGCTGATTCAATCAGAACTTTGTTGGCGACTTCACGTTCCGACTTACTGAAGCAATGAAAGGTCCTCGCCAATTCTATTTAACAGCAGGTCAGACATTTCTCATATATAACNGCAGGTCAGACAGTTCTCATATATAACTGTACATGAAGTGGGTACTCTTTCGTAAGTAATAAACAGAAAAATCAGGAAGTAAAAATACAACAAAATCTATAGCTACACAGTTCTGAAAAATTGGGGACTTATTTCGGCTACGAAAATATTAAGAAATGTTCCAGGTGTTTTACGGATCTGCATGTACGGGATGTTTCAAAATACTTGATTTCACGATTTTAAATAAAAACCAAATAGTATTTTAACCAGTCTTAGTTTTAATTATTTCTAACACAATCGTATTAAGTCTCTGCGATCATGAAGGAGAAACTTCAGAGAAAGTTTTACAATTTTTGATATTACGGGAAAGTAGGAGGGAGGACTAACCCAAACTGATATCTAAAAATGGCACGCATATTCGTGGTTTCCATGGGGGTTGAAAACCGAACTTAGTTGAACGAGGAAAACGTCTACGCGACCACAGCCAAAGATGTCACATTCGTAAGACAAGCAAAGTTTTACAGGCACTTAATTTTTGAATTAACAAATAACTTGAGATTTAATTATTATTTGTTGACGTGTTTTGCTTGTAATGGGAACTCGTGCGAATAATAATATTATGTCGGCAACCAATACTTTCGAATACCTATTTATTTGCACCAGTTTGATGAAGTTAGTTTCATTACTGTACTCAAAATTAAAGTGTTTCCATAGTCAAATTTGACCTGCTTGGGCCGTGTTTGATACTCAGTGTGTAAGCTGCTTTATTTTTAAAATCTATTATTTATTTCATCTACATGAAATCATTCTGATATATTCGAACAAACACTTAGTTTATCTGTACTATACTCGCTGTACTGTCCGACGGGGGCTAAGATAGCAGAGAATATGTAGGAAAATTCGCGTATAGTCTGTTCACGAAATATCTTCACATTGATTGAACCAAACCTTTGAAAAATCACCCTATGTATGGCATATTTGGATGTTTCCTTAATGCATAATGTTTCAGACGCGTTTTATATTTTCGTTAACACAAAAGTGTGTCATTTTTTTCGTTAAATAAAACTCATAATTATGTCTATAAATTATAATATTTATCCCACAATTAATGTGAATGAATAAGAAAAGGAAAAAGGGTATGTCGGCAATGGCCAGTAAGAAATAGTTCTTCTCAAAAAATTATTAAACGGATAATTGGTGCGATATTTGTTAGGTAAACATATCATACTGATATATAACTGTTTTCATGTAAAACTTTTTTATTTTTATTGTACTGTTTCTTCTCGACTTTATCGCCCAGACTTGACATGTGGCGGAAGGATACACCGTGAGTGACCCAAAAGTAGAACTTGAGCAGGGTTTCAGAAAAGTTTGAAATAACCATGAACAGGCTATAATTAGAGGTAATTCGCGCAGGGCATGAGTAACTACTCGAGACACGGGATGAGCACGCGAGCTGGGTACGGCACGTTACTTTTGTAACTCAAGCGCAGGCGTAAAGTTCAATCAGGACAAGAGCGTGCAGAGGGAAAACAAACCCGCCAAGATTTCGAGGCAATGGGGTGGGNAGACAAGCAAAGTTTTACAGGCACTTAATTTTTGAATTAACAAATAACTTGAGATTTAATTATTATTTGTTGACGTATTTTGCTTGTAATGGGAACTCGTGTGAATAATTATATTATGTCGGCAACCAATACTTTAGAATACCTATTTCTTTGTACTAGTTTGACGAAGTTAGTTTAGTTACTGTACTCAAAATTAAAGTGTTTCCATAGTCAAATTTGACCTATTTGGGACGTGTTTGATACTCAGTGTGTAAGCTGCTTTATTTTTAAAATCTATTATTTATTTCATCTACATGAAATCATTCTGATATATTCGAACAAACACTTCGTTTATCTGTACTATACTCGTTGTACTGTCCGACGGGGGCTAAGATAACAGAGAATATGTAGGGAAATTCGCGCATAGTCTGTTCACGAAATATCTTCACACTGATTGAACCAAACCTTTGAAAAATCACCCTATGTATGGCACATTTGGATGTTTCCTTAATGAATAATGTTTCAGGCGCGATTTATATTTCCGTTAACACAAAAGTATCTCGTTTTTTTNTTTTTTTTTTTTTTTTTTTTTTTTTTGTTAAATAAAACTCGCAATTATGTCTATAAATTATAATATTTATCCCATAATTAATGTGAATGAATAAGAAAAGGAAAAAGGGTATGTTGGCAATGGCCAGTAAGAAATAGTTATTCTCAAAAAGATAATTAAACGGATAATTGGTGCGATATTTGTTAGGTAAACATATCTTACTGACATAGATCTGTTTTCATGTAAAACTTTTTTATTTTTATTGCACTGTTTCTTCTCGACTTTATCGCCCAGACTTGACATGTGGCGGGAGGATACATCGTGAGTGACCCAAAAGTAGAACTTGAGCAGGGTTTCAGAAAAGTTTGAAGTAACCATGAACATACTATGACTAGAGGTAATTCGCGCAGGACATGAGTAACTACTCGAGACACGGGATGAGCACGCGAGCTGGGTACGGCACGTTACTTTTGTAACTCAAGCGCAGGCGTAAAGTTTAATCAGGACAAGAGCGTGCGGAGGGAAAACAAACCCGCCAAGATTTCGAGGCAATGGGGCGCGAAGGAGGCGATGAGGCACGGTAAGCGGAAACCATAGGAGAGAAAAGGAAAAGATAATCAGCCCGGAAGATGTGGTAGAGGAGAAAGAAGCGTGGGCCACGCCTGTAATCGCGTTACGTTGAACTCGCAACTGCGACACTCCGTGCGAGGCCGCCGCGTCGGTTTAATATAGCAGAAACACGAAGAAGCGGATTCCTCGTCGACAGACGTCGCGAAGATACCAACACACCATGTGGAAGGAAGCTGAGGAAGAGATTAATAACAAGGGCGAGGCAACAGGGAAGCCAGTTCAGCAGTTTCGTTCCATTTGATCCACCAATATTCTGGCGAGGCGTTTAGTCGGATGCGTGTAAAACCGTGAGACCTAACAAATTAGAGGTCACATCACTGCGTACTGATATTACACACACGTAAAGGTTGTTCACGGTAAAGTGAGCACTTTTTCAAATCAACCTTTGAAAAATGTCACTGTCTCTACCCCATATATTATAACGGACACACTAGCTGGCATGCGTCCAGTAAAGTTGGTGACGACGGAGGGAAAGTAGTCTACGTCTTAACGCTGAATTAAATGTGTTAACAGTTAAACATACGCGAATAGTAATATGATTTATTTTGCTTTCTGTTTTTTAAAGTATATAAAAGTGAAAATTGGCAAATTTGTAAAATATTTACTTTTTTATAATTTACAGGTTTACTTAACCGACGCTTGAATAAAGTGATCAGGTCCACGGCAAAGTTAATTTTACATACGGCGAAAGAATACACAATGTGCATACAAGTAAATACTAAGAAGGACTTCCAAAAGTGCTCAGTTTACCGTGAACAGCCTATAGAAATGTAGACACAAGTTTTCGGGATACAGAAACTCACTGACTAAGACTGAAGGAAATAAAGGCGTCATGGAAAGATATTCTTGAAGCCGAATATCCCAACGTGAAATATTCAAACATCAAAAGAAGACACTCCAAATTACTGTGAAAGTATGCACGCCCTAAAATCAATCAAATTGTATCGCCAAATTCAATAATGCACTGGGATTAAAACCACGGCGACAAGTGTATAGTGATATATTCCGCACACGAAGAGCCAAGAGAAAAACTGATATGGAAGGGACTTGCAAAGTAAAAAACGAAGATATCAAAAGTGATTGAAAACGACCCAATACTGAATTCTGAGGAACGTTTATATTGCTGATACTTTAGTATCAGCATATGGCTGTTATATGGACGCTACAGTTTCAGACACTGCGTGAAACGTCGTATCTTAATGCATGCATTTTAGTGCATTTGGTTAGGACGACACTGTTGCGCAACTACAAGTTGTTTCTAAATTAGCCCGACAAACGTCAGCTGCAAGTTAATAACGAAAAAAACTGAAAACATACATACGAACTATGATCTAAAGTGAATCCTAAGGGCGGTTCATATCTTTGAAGTTGTACCTGAAGCACTAGTTTATTACAAATACTGGAGATGGAATACCGAGTGTCTGGATAATGTGTAAAGTTATTTGTGACATGAGGGTTAATAATCCATCTTTTATATACCAAGTATGCCACGGCGTCATGGAGATCAAGTCAAAATAAGGGTAGTAGCCTTGATTATTTACATGAAATAGCTTGATGACAGCGACAAACAGGTGTTGTGTTTACAGATATTTGTTCCGTTACACATTATCCAGGCACTCAATGTTTCATCTTAAATATTTTCTGCAATATTTAAATAATAGGAATAATATTCGTATATTTTCCATAGGCAAATATCATTAATTAAAATTTGAATTTAAATGATATTGTTTTATTACTTTAGTAACTGCTTTACTTTTTATGTTACGAAATTACGATTTTAACGCGTGAAGCAACAAAAACAATTTTTTCCCATACACATTTAAATATTTCCATTAATGAAATGAGTATAATAAAATGTTGTAAAATTGGAATTTTCTGGTATCAACCTTATTTAAATTTGAATGTTACGTGCAGTGGCACCCAGACATTAAACTACGAACTTTTACAACCTAAGCGCGAGCGGGTGAAGTTGACAGCAGTGCGACCTGTGCGAGACAGGCACCGCCTCACTTCTTGCAAGCCAAGTCTGCAGACGACGGAAGTGAGGCGTTCGCATCGATCAGCTCGATTTAATCTGCTTCGACGGCGGATGCGCTCGAACCGGCGCGGCGGACCTCGACACGAGCCATTTGTCCCGGGGAAGATACTCCGGCGGTGATTATCCAACTTGCCGCCGCCCCACGTCGCATCGCTTGCTCATCAAAGCCGGGGGTTCCCCACCCCGCGGTACGTCATCAATCACGGTAGCGCTGTTCGAGACGCCGTCACCATCAGCAGTCCCGGAGCGGAGCGACGACTGCGCGCGGCCGATACGCGGCTGATAATGCCGCCGCCGGGTTCGGCAGCACGCGCCCGGAGCAAGCTCAAAGAAGACTGGAACTGATTTATTGTCGATTTATTAACGGGAATATTTAGTAAAAAAATTTAAAGTCTCAAGGTCGTGTCTGGTTGTTAGGGAGCATTGGGACGAGGCCCTACTAGCACAGCGATATACATTCCCGTGAAGTTGAATATCTCGCAAATCAGATCTTTGACAGTAGGATTAGCTACACGCGATGTAGGCTAATGGATTAAACTACATATCCCACTTGATGCTTTTCTCCTTCCCCTTAATGATTCTGCACATAAAAGCCCTAAAAAGGTTTCATTTCTTAAACCGCTTTCACAATTTTTTAAAAATATATTAAATAGGATAAATGTAACAAGTGGTGGCTGTATACATTTGTTTGTCTACCTTTTCTGGGAAAAAGTCGCATTCCTATAACATTAATTTATTTACCGAGACACGCGTATATGTGCAAAAACTGATTTTAAAAACAATATTTTACTAGGACGTCACCTTAACACCTAACCCTTCCCCTCTCCATGCTAACACTTCGTGCGTCACAGGGGGTGATTTGCAACTAGATACATGCGAAGCGAAATTAGCGTTATTGTTGCACCACTAGACTTTACAGTCCTGTATGTACCAACGTCAGCGTCTTTGTTCACTGGCTTATTCGTCAGGGACAGCCCGTTTTAATTCTAACTGGACGGTACGTAATTAGGTCACATAATTACGAAGCGTTCATTAACTGGCGCACAGTTAACCAGGACGCGTCAAATAAAATATGACCCAACGACAAAGAAGAGCGAACTCACGCATGCTTAATGTACAACCTGTCTCCAAAAAATAACGCGGATTTTGTAGATCTCTTCTTATAAGCATAGACCCTACAATTTCGCGTTATGGCACCAAGCTGAACTCTACAGTCCTCTACACACTCGAACAGAAGCAACTTTTTCACTGGCTGCCTTCATAGACAAAACCTTATTCTTCTGTTCCACCCTGTCACATGTAATGAAGCCACCAGTTGTGATGATTTACTACTTGTTGTGAGTTCTACAGTGCATATCGAACGAGCGGAGGTCCAACAGCACACGTACTACTAACATTTACTTTTACACTACTGCCCAAAACTCAAGCATAATTAAGATATTAGAACATATTTCATTAATGAAATATATGAGAGCTCCAAAAATTTAGCACACAAAACATAGTAAAAATGAATCAAAAGTCTATCTGGTGTACAAGGGGTGGAAAATATTAAATTAACAATTTGATATTGCAAACAAAGACGCACATGCAAACTTTGAATATCACTTCCTGAACGCACACACAAAAGGTTAATGTGGGGTGTGTTTACCTCTCTAACGACCACACACAATCCGCGTAACGACGTTACACACTCTCTACGATGTGGTTCAAGAGTTCTACTGGCATGGCGGTTGGTTTCACTCCTCAAGAATAGCAGTGCGGAGCTCTGTAATTGTTCTTGGTGGAGGCTAGAGGGCTGCAACTCGTCTCCCTAGTGCATTCCAGACATGGTTATAGGGCTCATGTCTGAAGACCTCGCAGGACAGTCCACGCGTTGAATTTCTTCACCTTCAAGAAATCCATCCGACAGGTTGGCTTGATGCTCGTCGCCGTACCTCTGGGCATGAACGGTACCTCCATTGAAGATGTGCAGCTCCGTACGTCCATCGAACACGATGCCTGCCCACATCATTACTCAGCCCCCACAAAAGTAATCCCTTTCTACGATGTTCCTGGGATTTAATAGTTTTCCACGTTCTCTTCAGACGAATGTTCGACAAGGAATCGTTTTGCAACCTGACTATGAAGAGCACGTTCCCCTATTCGTCACGGGTCCAATTTCGATGCTGCTAACTTGGTGCCGAATCATAAACGAAATGATAGGGTTTTTATTTATAAGGCGAGATGGGGTATACTGCCATAATATGAACCTAATGAAAAAGCACCCGAAGAAGGTGTCGAACAGACGACTGCAGTCCAAAGTGGTGACCCGTGCATCGTCAAGGGAGAACAGATTACATGGGACAATAAATTTTCGCGGATTAAATAACACATACGCTAAGACTCCACAGCAACACGTATACCCAAGTCTCAGCTATTTGTGTATTGACTGCTGTCCCCAATGAGTAGCCAATTTAACCCTAGACCACGCAGCACTATCTCCTGGGCTTCTAATGTATTATGATCAAATAACAAAAAATATCTTAAAACATGTAGGGCCTACGTGTTTGAAGTTTCGCTTGTTCTCAAATTCGTCGAACTTCCCCATCCCGGAACATGGTTCAACTATATGTTCACGATAATCACGCCAATCACCATCCAAACAAATGGGATTGACTGTGTTCATTATTTGTACTACAAGATATATTGCTTGCCTAGAAGAGAAAAAAAAACATTTTTACCTTTGGAACTCTATTAAGTGCGGTGAAATATTTTTTGTGCGGTAAAATATCCCGAAGTACGTTTAAAACTTTTCTTGGTATATCCAGCACAAATTTACTCAGCTACACATGCAAAGGGGCCCAACTGCCTGGCGCTCAAACTGCGTTGCAGTGTGTTAGAAATCCAGGTTTTTTTTTTTTACGAAACTATTTAACGTGCGTCTAATATACTAGTATACGAAAAGAACGCACACTTCAGACTATGCATTTCGATTACGTCCAAGATATCACGCACATGAGAAACATTATTTCGGAGCACTCCAACATAGCTAAAAAAAAAAAACGGCTTTTTCAAAGCGCTGTATCTCAAAATACACGCGTTATACAAACAGAAGTAATCGAGGGGCATACATTGAACCTTCCTCCAGGCTATCCACCAATAAAATTACAGGGTTACCGCTGAAAGTCCCATAGGTACACGTAGCTCGACGATAACACTGCACGCCAATTCAGAGCCCTGCGCGTAGCGGCGATGACGCACTTGTAGCGCGTGCCAGTGTAGCCCTTATAGCTCCCGCGCTTATATGCCGGGAACGCGAAAAAAAGCTCCTGGCAGGCGGGCCCCTTAAAAGGCAGCATTTAATCAGAACCTTAGCAAATGAATAAAAAAAAAAGATTGGGATTAGTTACATTTGTCACGAGTACCAGTTATCAAAGAATTAAAGCATTAAAACCACGCAAACTCTCCAAGAATGCCGTAATATTTCACAATACAATGGTAGCGCCAAGAAGTATAAATTTAAGGGGATCAAGGGCACTGTGGTACATCTCGGCGCTGTGAAGAACAAACCGCTCTGATCTAGTGAACCGTTGTCTTAGCAGCATGCAGCCGCTGGTCGCTACGAACTTTATCATCCATGCCGCAGAAATCCACCTAAATGTACAAAAGAAGCGATCAAGTAAATTATTTTGTCGAAATAACAGGTTATAAATGGTTGGCACTACTCAAATGAAGATTTGTTATACAAAACATATCTTTCTATTGGCGCTTGACGCGCGCGGCAGATACTTCCTACTTATCACGAGTGCACCGAAATTTTAGGGCAATACAGCAACCTTGTGATAGAAATCTAAGCATGCGTAAGCCATTTTAAACGTAAGTTGCGGTTAGCTGAACAGTATTACGTGCATCAACCACCAAACACCTGGGAGAAAAAAATAACGGCAGTACGAACACCACAGTCAACTAGACATTTTAAAATCTGTATTTTATGGCACCTGTTAATACACAAAATGACTAAAGAAGGCTAAAGAAGGCGGTGTCTTTGATTATGGTGGTCTCCGAACCACTTGATTATCCCAACTCGATGCCCTCACATATATGCGAGTCATACAGGGGGTTGGACTCGGACCGCCTCTGGCATGGCCTTCCCGCCACCTTAGCGACGTCCACAGAAATTTCTTCAATTTGACATTCAAAATCTGTTAGTTTAATACCACGACTGCTTATGACGTATTCTGAAATCCAGAGCAATCTAGTTCAACCTAATTTACGAGGAAACGCCATCTCGGTTTAGGACGTCGCAAAACTACGTGCAGCAAACTTAATTTTCGCTGGGGGCGGAACATGCAATAGTATCAAGTTATTTGAATTCGCTGGCGAATCTTTCCTGTAGCATCTATGGTCAAGTCTGGAGGAATCAGCGGCAGCGTGTTGCTGCGACACGCTGGTTCAGCAAACCCTTACTTTCAGCCAGCGCCGAGTTTTAGCATTTCCCATGATACACTACACAAGAAATCCAATCTCACTGGAAAAACAGGTTCACTTCGAAACATAAATGCGTTTTTTTTTATTTGCGGCGTTTTAACGTCGAAATTTCCTGAAAAGAATAAGAGTATACGTGGCGAACATAAACCTCAACCTTATTTGTTCACTAAATACAGATTAATACTACTTTCAAAAAAAATATTTGTTTAGTTGACAAGACCATAATAGTCGCAACGAAAACATACTGTACTCATAATACTTCAACACCTTGATCAGCAGAACGTCCTGTACGCTAACGGAAAAACATGTGCTGGGTCTGAACTCGTGGTTGCTCAGAATCGTAAGCGGCGCCTGCATACATGCACAATGCAACCCGTAACACGCGTCCGTAAAGATCGCGCGCGGTTGCGTTGTAGCAGGGGCACCTGAAGTCAGATATCTCCAAGCCGTAACGATGTTCTAAGGCGGTATGGGCTATTCACGGTAAAGTGAGCGCTTTTTGAAACCCTGTCATTTGGAATAATAGTCAATAAATATATTTTATAGTAGCCTTAGACGTTAACTTTCGAGTCCGGTGAAATATATACACTGTGTTTATTACTTACATGGCAACATTTATTTTAAAAAGTGGTGGAAGGATAAAAAATGGCTGATGGGGAAAAAAGTAAATAGAGCCTCAAAAGTGCTCACTTTACCGTGAACGGCCCATACATAACTAGCTTCGAAAAAAATATTGCCCACTGTAGCGCCATCACCCCAAAAGCCTGTAAGAAAAATTATGACGGCAAAAGTGTAGAGTGGAGAGAAAGAGAGTAAAAAACGGTAAGGGGGAGGGGCCTAAAAGAGCTTTGCTGAGACACGGTACCAGACCGCACATGGAATAAAAATAAAAACACTCATCTATCAGCTGCCTAGCCGAAAATCCAGACATCAACTGCTGTTCAATTTATAGATTATGTCGATAATGCAACTTTGACAAACTATTATTGCATACAGAAAACCAAATACAAAAAATAAACAACGGAAGATGAAAGGAGCCGTAATTCGTTTTAACACACTTCTTTAAGCATGTTTTTAGTTAAGAAGAGATGTGAATTGAAAACATTCAAAATATGTATACATTTAACATTTTAAAAAAATGTAGATTTTTCTGTAAACGGTGTGTACGGTATACGACAAAAAAAAATTGTGCCACTACATTCAGTAAACGTAAGGTTGATGTGCGTGAA
>NQII01005808.1:0-72318 GCA_002778355.1 Clitarchus hookeri
GCAGGTGCGGGAACGGGAAACCATCCGCCCGCGCATCCGAGATTCTCTTCTCGCGCGTCAGGCAGCGCTCTCGGCGCCAAGATCTCGCGCTGCCGATCTCTTGGGCGGGGCGGGGTCCCCACTCTGGCCCGTCTTATTTAGGACGGCCGTCCGTGAGGCGAGCTGCCGGCCTCCGAGGCCGCAGGAGCCAGGAGGACCTTCGGAAAGTTTTCGACGACGTACTGGGGCCTATGACAACGGAGGTAGGAATAACAGGAGGTGTAATGCTACCGTCCATTTACGGTTACTTCAAACTGTTCTCAAACCCTGATAAAGTTTTACTTCCGGGATATTACCCCACCTCATGCAAACAAAGCTTAACAAAGAGCCCTACAGATTTACACCAGATAGGCAACGCACAGCATTCGTGCGCAATCAGTTGCATAAGAAATATTTCTTACTAGGCATTACCAACACGCNCCAGATAGGCAACGCACAGCATTCGTGCGCAATCAGTTGCATAAGAAATATTTCTTACTAGGCATTACCAACACGCCTATTTTCTCACTTTTAAATTACTTTTTATTATAAATGAAATATTATACCTTATAGATCAAATATAAGTAAAAGTTCAATTCAACCAATAACACGATGCTTTTATATTAAGAGTAGTATAAAATGCTTATGATACGTGGTATATTTGGGAAGCACACAAAAGCATCAAACAAGGGGTGATTATTCAAAGGTTTGATTAAAAAAGTGTGAAGAGACCGCTAATCCTACTAATATTACAAATGCAAAAACCTGTGTGTGTGTGTGTGTGTGTGTGTGTTTGTAACCACTCAGCTCCATAACGTCTGAACGGATTTTGATGAAATTTGATATGTAGGTACTTTAGGTCCCGGAATAGGACATATAATTCNTCCTGTGGAATAACAACAAAGTATAATTGTGCAACTGCTCGGAATGTGAAGGAAATATTTTTTTCCTCTGCTGTCAGAGTTTATCAGGCCGCCCAAGGACCTCTGAAATGGCTTAACGACTGCTATCAATCGATAACAACCGGGACCGAACATTTAACGTGCCCTCCGAAGCCCGGAAGCGCTCAGATGTTATGCCACTAAACGGTCACCCATCCTAATGTGTGCCGCTGGGAACGTTGCTTAACTTTGGTGATCGATTAAAATCCTTCAGTCAAGCGCAAAAAGTTGTATCTAGGTACACTTATTTCTAAAGCTACAACTTGATGAAACTCACGTTTTGATTTTCGTACATCGACGCTGGAAACCAGAAATGTTGTAACTACGCGATAGTTGCACAGATACATTCCAAAAACAATACCCTACTTCTTGGCTGTCGGGTAAAAAATATTTCGTTCCTTTTGGGTTGCCGTAATCAGTCAAAAACCTAGGCCAACATAGTATAATTTTATAATTCTGTTTTTACGTAAATGAATTGTCTTTTCCCAATTTATTTATAAGTGTTTTGCTGTAAAACTTTATTTTACCCGGGCGAAGGCGGAACGGTCCGTTAGTAGACTATACAAGTCACGTAACACAAGCTGAGAGACGAGACGTGTGAATCAATATGAAAGATGTATTCACGACCTCCAAGTAGCGTACATACGTGCCTACGGACAAAAGTTGAACACTGCGTGTATACATGCAACCATTCACATTCACACTTAGCGTACGAGCTTAGAAAAAAAAAAGAGCAGCAGAGTAGCTCAATTTTCAACTTCTACGTAAGTGCATACAACTGAACTCTCGACCAATCAGAATGTCCGATTTAATAACACATTTTTACCTTTAACTAAAACTTCTTAAAATAAAGTAATTAGTACATGAAAGTCTGATTTCTTTGCCAAATGTTTCACAATTGCACCATATTTTGCACAAATCTTGCAAAAACCAAACACAAAATAATAATATTGCTTCGCAAAGTTTGTTGGACGTCTGTGTACACGTGCGTACGTGCGTTGTGAAGATATTAAGAATTCGCCTTAGTTCTACAATTGTAGACGGATTCCACAAGGCTAGTTAACAAGGGTAAAAAGTTTACGTTCATGGCTTTGTAAATTGCCATTGTTTTTTGCTTAGCCATTCCATGAAAATGCTCTCCATTTCCTAACCATTATGGTCCCATTTGAAGAGCATGTTCTGCTGACAAACTATAAAATGTGTCAGCTTTGTTTTTGAAATGATCCTGCTATTGTGGCCAAAACATTTTCAAACTGTGTAGTACTTAACCTCGATTTCTCTTTACATTAGAAGTTGCCAACTGCAACAAACTTGTTTCTTGGCAAGTACATGTACGATTCTCTCACACGTGCAGAGTTTTCTTCGTTATCCACAAACATTCACATACTTAAATATTACAAAGTGATGCCATGACTACAAAAAAGAAACGTAAATCCGAATTAATGCTCAAAAATACATTATATTTTCACACCATCTTAAGGCATTTCACTTTATTCCCAAGCTTGCCTCGGATTATTGTACACTGTATTTTTTTGTATATGTACAAGTTAATTCTATGGATCCTAGTTACCAAAAATATTTTTGTAACATTATAAATACACTGGAGTACATTTCAAAAAGCATTAGAGTGTAATGTGTAAAACTAATGTTGTATTTTGACAAGGAATGTCGTAGACTTCAAGTTTAATATAAGCAATAGGCTACATTAACAATTCTGTATGTATAATTTCTTGTAAATATACAATATTCCTGCCGTAGAGTTGCAAGAAAATCTTTGCCAGCTAGTTTATAATTCAATTGTTTGAAGCAAGTACAGAAAAATTCTACTGTGTATTGAATATAAATCGCTGAATTCAGATGGGTGATCCTTTCCAACCCACTTCGCCATCAAGGACGATTCTCACTTTCATTAAAGTAATATTACAATGCGAAATAGTAGACACGTGAACACCTTCGTCATTACGTCATCTCTCATAAAGGAATCATAACGAACAGCTTACGGTAGCTTCAAAACTTCTCTCAAAGAATAACGTTTGGCGGATCATTTATTTGTTCGCCGTTCAATTCGTAGCAACTAGAGAATAGGGGGAAAAAAATATTCCGTATGTTCAGTTATTTGCAGGTTGAACTTCACTGACATTTTGTACACGTACTCAGATATATGTCAGTTAAATAGGCCTAATTTCTTGTTCGTTGCCATAACCGTACGTAATGACTGGGCCTTCAATTTGTTGCATATTTACCATTGGTTCAAACTTATTTAGGGCATGTCATGCAAGTAGTGGACCAACCGCGAAAGTGACACAGACGAAGGAGTTTTGAATTATAACATTTCCCCAAATGAAACCCCGAAATATTCATAACTTTTTTATAACCCATTGCAATATTTGCCTTGTTATCCTGAACGCTAGTCGAGCGCAAAATGCATACAACGATCAAGTAATTACCTCTAAAGTACAGTGTGTCAAATGAGTGACGATTCAATGATACGGGTGAAAGAAAATTGAATTTTATGACCAGTAGACTCTCTTCGAGTGATGAGTGAGTGGGTGAAGAGATCTGGGTGGCTCCGAACATCATTGGGGTCTTGAGAGCCGACGAGGGAGAAGCGAGGTGGGTATGGAGCAGCGCTGGAAAGAAAGGGCCGGGGAAACGGGAGATCCCCGAGAAAACCCCCCGACGACGAGCGGCATCGTCCGGCACTATTCCCACATGCGAAAATACGGGAGTGACTCCACCAGGAATCAAACACGATTCTCTTAGGTTGGAGGCGAGTAGTCTAGCCACTACACTACCGCGGCGCGCCTTATCGAGTCTTGATTGGGTATTTCAAGTATCTAGGCATCAGAATCAAGTTTATTCGCTACGAATATCATTAAGAATATCAGTATAAAGATCAGGCCGAATAATTGTATATTACAAAAATCTGTGAATTCCTCTGTTTGGCGGTTAAACTTCAAACCGTTGTATGTTTGTGTTTGTTCTGAAGGTGACTACCGGTTTATTTTCAACGCGCCCTGGAGGCTAAACGCCAAAAACACAACTTCAACAATAGAAATAGAAGGATCGCTAATTGTGTTTCTCACATCCGCAGTAGTCAGTAAACAAATGCCAGAGATGGGAGTCTAGTTCATGGGCCACTGAACTAGTGCATTTGTCTAATCTCCACTCACCATATTTTCACATTTAGCCTATATTCCGCTTTAACTACTATGGTTGTCAAAGAGAATTTTCTTCTTCAACACTCAGACACGAATAATATTTAAAGACTGTTCACAGTAAACTAGGCACTTTTGAAAGCTCTGCTTAAGATCTACTTGTATGCACATTGTGAATTCTTCCGCCATGTGTAAAGTTAACATTGCCATGAGCCTGATCACTTTATTCTTGCGTCGGTCAAGGGAAACTGTTTGCTAATTCTTATACATACAGTACGCATTAAAAAAAAAAAAAAACAGAAAGCAGAAGAAACAATTTTGGTATTTTCCAAATTTGATATTTACTTAAAATTTTAACTCAACGATAAGGCATGGGAATATTTTTTCTCCGGCATTACCAACTCAACCGGGCGCATGCAACTCGATGTGCCCGTTAAAATACATGCAGGTAAGGGTAGTGACAATTTTCAAAGGTTGATTTTAAAAGTGCTCATTTTACCGTGAACATCCTACGCAAAAATTACTTACCTTTTATACTCAATGCAGTTACAATATTTTAGTCTCTCGGTTCTGCATTGATTATTGATTTCAGATGCTTCAAACAAAAAAATAATTCGTGACAGACCGCCGTGAAGTTAACTTTATACTTGCCTGCCTCCCGTGACAAGAGAACCGCGTGATATAATAGACAAGTCTGCAGGCTCAAAACTGCCGAGATAATCCCGGACTCCTGCAAAAAAAAAACACGATAACTAAATTGTTTGATACCCTTGGCAACATGGCTCTAAGGCCATATCTTCAAGGGGCGCCTGGAGAGAAAACCCATCCTTGTGCCAGCCGAATAACTAGAAAAACGTAAACAATAAAATACGTAATTTTGTCTTTTTTTTTCTTGGCGCTCTTTGTCATCAAGCCCTTCCGCTCCACGTCTGTGAATCGGCGAATTTAGGGGGGGTGGGGGTGGTTTGATATAATGTCCTTTCAGCGCAGTCTCTCACATTTCTCAGCCAACAAGGCTCCAATCTGATATAGGCAGTTATCGGTTAATTCAGCACTTTTAAAAGCTCTGCTTAAGATCTACTTTACTCCTTAGTTCGTATAACTCCGCAACAAGTAAAACTGACATTGCCATGACCCTGATAACTTTATTCATGCACCACTCCAGTAAAAACCCAAAAAAAATTTTGTAACAAAAATATATCGTATTTGGAATAAATAAAAATGACAACTGCTTGATTCGCCATGAGTGTAATCACACTCGTAATATAATTTCAATCGCTGGAACTATTTTCCTTTATTCGTTGCCAACTTAAGAGGGAAGCGTGCGTGTCAATGTGTGACGGAAGCATACACGTAGTTACGGGAAACATTTTTTTTTTTTCAGAAGTTTGCTCACTTTACCGCGAACATTCTGCACGGCAATACACCAGTGCGCACAACAGCACCCAGCGACAAAGTCTTGAGACCTTAGCATTCAGAACGCCCGTGGTCCAGATGGGGCTCTACCAACCCTTCTGGTGTCTGTCCACGCCAACACCTTGACGCAGCTCAAGTTGTCAACGATATTTTTGGAAGTGGATTTGCCTCCTGGTTTCCCCTAGCGTACGTACAGCCTGTACGCCATGAAGGAAGATCCCTTGTACGATTCCGTGCAAGCCTGCATTTTCAGCCAATGCAATAAGAAAGAATTCCATAGTGTAGACATTATATATTTATGTTCCCCAAATATGTGTTTGACCTTGTAGATCGACTTATATCTTAGGAACGAGTACGGAAGTTTCTCCAAGCAAGCGCTGTACTCAGGTAAAACACAGCGAAGTAATGCCACCTATTAGTTTCATATTTTATCCACTTACTTAAATATCTGAAAGTTTTATATTCGCTATGTCCCAGTTCAGTGAAATAAACCAGCGTTTGTGGGAAAAAACTAAATTGAATACAGCAGTACGTTAATTTCAAAGTCAAGTATACGCATCTAAAAGTTATATTTTTCTATAGTAAATCAAACAGAATCCAACGTTAGAAGTTAGCAGTGTGTATGTTGGAAGGTGAATAATCGCTAGAAAATATATTGCTAACCTGGACTCTTCCAAACTTTTGTGGCAGCAGTAAAATAATTTTGTAGTAATCATTTAACTATTATTTATTTCAAAATATTACTTTTTTTAATATATTCTATATGTGTATGTGTGTGTGTGTGTGTGTGTGTGTAAGGCCATTACAATATTTTTTTCTTCCCACATAATAAATGACAAAGCGTGCTTCAATATTTATATTGTGAAATTATTGTAAATAATATGAATATTTTGAAATTCTTCTTTAAATAAAGAGGTTAACTGAAAATTTAAACTTATAAGCTATGTTCGTTTCCGAAGCCCGTTGATAATTTTTCTGCCTTCGCAAGGCTCCGAATTCATTCCATAACTTATACTTTTTCAGCTGTCTTCAACATCGTGCTTCTTTCTTTCCGTCAGCTTCGCAGATAAATTTCTCTCGGCGGAAAATTCCCCACCATAATTGCGAAAGAATGCAGGTCGGTCTGTCCTCTTTAATCCGCGAGCCGAGAAGATTAATAATCCATTCATCAAGGGAGAGGGCCAGGAGAAAAGGGTGTTACGGAGAAGAAAAAAAAATGAGGGGGGAAATAAAAGAGATTGCTTTGGGAAGAGAGGGGGAGAGTGTGGATGAGTGCGTGAGAATAATCGCGGATTTGTTTTGATCGGTGCGGCAGAGAGCGAGCAAGTGACAGGTTGATTTATGAAGCAGCGACGTCTCATCTTCAACCCGTCTCCTTTAAGGCTCCCGCCTACCTGGCGCTAGAAATACGTTGCAGAGTTTTCGAAATACTCGTTTTTTCTACGAAACTATTAAACGTGCGTCCCGTGTGCTCATCTACGAAAGGAACATACACTTCTGACGAAGGCTGTTGAGTGCTTCCAAGACGTCACGCGCATTAGAAACTCCATTTCACAGTACTACAAAATTGTTAAAAATTGCTTATTCAAAGCGCCGTATCTCAAAATATTCACATCAGAACCATACAAAACTACTCAAGGGCCCTGCATTGAACCTTCCGGCANAAAGCGCCGTATCTCAAAATATTCACATCAGAACCATACAAAACTACTCAAGGGCCCTGCATTGAACCTTCCGGCAGACTTTCCACCAATAAAATAACAGGCTCACCGCATTAAATCCCATAGGAACGTGCAGTGCTACGAGAACACTGCACGCCCGTTAAGAGCCTTGCGCTTAGCGGCGATGGCGCACTTGAAGGCGGGTGGCAGTGTCGCCCTTATCGCCCTCGCGCTTCTCGCATCCAGGTAGACGACAGCCTTAACCGATTCTTCTGTCTTCCTCCAACCTCCCCCAGCAACCCCTCCCCCCACCCACTTCTCTTCATGCTCTGACAAAACAGAGATGGAAAGCGGGTAGAGAGCGTTCTTGTTTATTTACGGCCGCACGAAGCTGCAATTATTACGCCATGGCATTTTTGATCGCTTCTCCGGCCTTATCGAAAGGTTGGTAAGGGAAGGGGGGGTTGGCCACTAGTGCTCCAGGCGTCCGGAGATCACGGATACCTAAAACTTTGTTCCCTCCTTGAATCGTGGGAGAAAACGGTCCCGGCACTCACCCTGCATCCAGAAAGTGTGTCAAACTGCGGGGATGTCCAGCAGGTATGTCAGGATTTGTTGACTTTCATGTGTAATGACTAGTGCTGCTTTCATTATATTTGTGTGAGTGGCTNCAGCAGGTATGTCAGGATTTGTTGACTTTCATGTGTAATGACTAGTGCTGCTTTCATTATATTTGTGTGAGTGGCTCACCTCATTTTTGTGTAATTTAATTAACGGGGTTTAATTCGTTTTGTAATAGCTGTTAACTTTGCTGTTCAATTTTGATGACGTAACTCGTGACGCCAGTCGTGTAGGATGGCCGAAATCCGATCGACATCTAAGGGTTTCCGAGAGACAGTTTGAAGGACAGGACAACACAACACCGAGTCTTGAGTCTTGGAACCTCAGTACTTGCTTGTAAAAATTATATATTGGCTGTACACATTCCACAGTAACGCGTTTTAAATTATTTTCTTATTTATTTGTAACATTAAAAAAGCTATCATGGAAAATGGTTTCCAAAGAGTTGTCTGTGAAAATACGAAAAATTGTTTACTGTGTACAGCAGGGATACGCGTGAATGTCTCCTGTAATGGTTTAGTATTTCTTGGCAAAAAAAACACGGGTTTTTGAGCTGATTTAACGTATTTGCTATATAATTTCCCCGAGTGTTTGTAGTTTTCATTATTTAATACTAAAATAACAACATTTAATAGAAATTTAAATATTTGCAAGAATCCCTGTGGCGAATGCCCCGTATCATCCATTTTTTTTGCATCGAATTTGTGATGATGAATAACTTGCTAATATGTTATGAAATTCTATAAACGTTCGTTAATGCTGGATTATTATCAAATAGTTTTTTTTTCATTTTAGTTTCAGTTTCACAAAAATTAATAACAAACATTTTCGTTTTCGTTACGTAAAAAAAAAAAAANCGGGTTTTTGAGCTGATTTAACGTATTTGCTATATAATTTCCCCGAGTGTTTGTAGTTTTCATTATTTAATACTATAATAACAACATTTAATAGAAATTTAAATATTTGCAAGAATCCCTGTGGCGAATGCCCCGTATCATCCATTTTTTTTTGCATCGAACTTGTGATGATGAATAACTTGCTAATATGTTATGAAATTCTATAAACGTTCGTTAATGCTGGATTATTATCAAATCGTTTTTTTCATTTTAGTTTCAGTTTCACAAAAATTAATAACAAACATTTTCGTTTTCGTTACGTAAAAAAAAAAAAANTTTTTTTCATTTTAGTTTCAGTTTCACAAAAATTAATAACAAACATTTTCGTTTTCGTTACGTAAAAAAAAAAAAAATCACATTCGTACAACTTTACTAGCGGGGCTTTCAAAAGTGGCCGGTTTACCATGAACAGCCTTTGCCAGATTGTATATTGGAACGCTGCTCATACCCTAGATTCGTATCAGTGGAAAATCACTGATTAGCAGTGAAATTCGACTACACGAATAAGTGAAAATGGCTCTACTTAGAATCAGTGGAAAACAACTGGCTGATTCAGTGAAACAATTTCGCTGATTGAATATGTGGCAAACTGATGCGTGCGGCGAATTTAGCTAAGCCATTTACGAGAAATAAACAAACTTCCGATAGTCACAGTTCATACTGCGCAATTAAACGTAAATTTAAAAATNTAAGCCATTTACGAGAAATAAACAAACTTCCGATAGTCACAGTTCATACTGCGCAATTAAACGTAAATTTAAAAATGGTTCCCGGGTGGCCAGGATTCGAAACGACATCATATCCCGCTCCCTGTAACGTTACCTCACCAACTGATGTTCCAAACCAACGTTGACTACAGTGAGGAAAATGTATGTATTATATTTGTTTTACCGAAAATATGTATATTTAAACTGTATGCCCTTCCTTTCCGTTTTTAGTTTAATTTGTAACATCAGGAGTGTTAAAACAAATAGTATGTATCAATGAACTCACTTTAAACCTAAAAACTGAGCGATATTATGATTACGTGAAAACTAAAAGAAAGACGTAAAAACGAAATGAAAACTTGAATGTTCATGATGCCTCCTAAAATTGTATTATATAAAACAAAATTCACATTAAAAAAAGTATTTGTATTGGTTTTATTAGTTTATACGTTCTTATTTCATTTGAACACCTTAAGTGATCCTTCAGTCAAAAAACAAATAACTGAAAAACAGCCAATGAAATGGTTGATAAGTTATAGGAAAATGTAACTTAATCAATAAGAGAAGAAAAGCTAGCATTTTTTTTTTTTTACAAGCTCATCAGTTAAATTCACTGAAGTGACTGTTGAATCAGTCAGGTGCTGTTGACTGATTTANTTTTTTTTTTTACAAGCTCATCAGTTAAATTCACTGAAGTGACTGTTGAATCAGTCAGGTGCTGTTGACTGATTTAAACACTGAAATTCTCACTATTCAGATTTGTGTCTGCGGAATTAGAAATTGACTTTCAGATTTATTCTGTTACAAGATAACATGATGAACATTATAAATCAAAATATCACTCTCATATCTCAATATTTAACAGATTTATGAATATTTGAATTTCGAAAAGGAAAAAACAAAGTTTTGGGTAAAATTAATTTAAAGTTTCTCGGTTTAACTTTCCGCGCTCATGGACATAGGCTGTTCGCGCTTAAGGCCATATTTCACGATTATGTTTTATTTCATAATCTGAAACAGNCCGCGCTCATGGACATAGGCTGTTCGCACTTAAGGCCATATTTCACGATTATGTTTTATTTCATAATCTGAAACAAATTTATATAAGGACCACATTAATGTAAATATCTGTAGTCAACTGATCATAGTTTTCAAGATATTTAAAGCGAAAAGTAGAAAATTTCGGAATATGGTAACTTAACAATCTATGCTCCTAATTAACTCTACCAACTAAATCACATTTAATGTCATCTTTATTACATAAAAAACATATTAATTAACGTAAAAGGATATATAAGAATCGTAACTCGGGTAACGGCATCCTGAATCTATTTTAAAATAAGTATTTATGTTTCTGCCCACACATTTTTTTACTCATCCGAGAGAAAATAATATCAAATTAGTGCTATATTTTGAAAAATATAATAATTTTACTACAAATATTTACATTTATGTGGTCCTTATATAAATTTTTTTCAGATAATGAAAAAAATAATTATCGTGAATTATGGCCGTAACTAAGCACTTTTGGATGACGTGTTTCCGGTCTCCTATTCTCTCCTGCATAAAATTGTTTGTTTCGACCCAGACTTCGAATATAAGCTCTTGTTTCAAATGTACTTGGCCAACCAGAGATCCCATTCACCTTTCCGCATGACATTAAGAACGTACAGATGTGTTCCGTGACACCTCAGTAAGTGAGTGATTGATTAAGTGAAGATATATGGGCGGCTCTTAACATCGAGGTCTTGAAAGCCGATGAGGGTGAAATGAGGCGAGAATGGAAAAGCGCTGGAATGCAAGGGCGGGGGAAAACGNTAAGCCATTTACGAGAAATAAACAAACTTCCGATAGTCACAGTTCATACTGCGCAATTAAACGTAAATTTAAAAAAAGTTCCCGGGTGGCCAGGATTCGAAACGACATCATATCCCGCTCCCTGTTACGTTACCTCACCAACTGATGTTCCAAACCGACGTTGACTACAGTGAGGAAAATGTATGTATTATGTTTGTTTTACCGAAAATATGTATATTTAAACTGTATGCCCTTCCTTTCCGTTTTTAGTTTAATTGGTAACATCAGGAGTGTTAAAACAAACAGTATGTATCAATGAACTCACTTTAAACCTAAAAACTGAGCGATATTATGGTTACGTGAAAACTAAAAGAAAGACGTAAAAACGAAATGAAAACTTGAATGTTCATGATGCCTCCTAAAATTGTATTATATAAAACAAAATTCACATTAAAAAAAAGTATTTGTATTGGTTTTATTAGTTTATACGTTCTTATTTCATTTGAACACCTTAAGTGATCCTTCAGTCAAAAAACAAATAACTGAAAAACAGCCAATGAAATGGTTGATAAGTAATAGGAAAATGTAACTTAATCAATAAGAGAAGAAAAGCTAGCATTTTTTTTTTTACAAGCTCATCAGTTAAATTCACTGAAGTGACTGTTGAATCAGTCAGGTGCTGTTGACTGATTTAAACACTGAAATTCTCACTATTCAGATTTGTGTCTGCGGAATTAGAAATTGACTTTCAGATTTATTCTGTTACAAGATAACATGATGAACATTATAAATCAAAATATCACTCTCATATCTCAATATTTAACAGATTTATGAATATTTGAATTTCGAAAAGGAAAAAACAAAGTTTTGGGTAAAATTAATTTAAAGTTTCTCGGTTTAACTTTCCGCGCTCATGGACATAGGCTGTTCGCACTTAAGGCCATATTTCACGATTATGTTTTATTTCATAATCTGAAACAGATTTATATAAGGACCACATTAATGTAAATATCTGTAGTCAACTGATCATAGTTTTCAAGATATTTAAAGCGAAAAGTAGAAAATTTCGGAATATGGTAACTTAACAATCTATGCTCCTAATTAACTCTACCAACTAAATTACATTTAATGTCATCTTTATTACATAAAAAACATATTAATTAAGGTAAAAGGATATATAAGAATCGTAACTCGGGTAACGGCATCCTGAATCTATTTTAAAATAAGTATTTATGTTTCTGCCCACACATTTTTTTACTCATCCGAGAGAAAATAATATCAAATTAGTGCTATATTTTGAAAAATATAATAATTTTACTACAAATATTTACATTTATGTGGTCCTTATATAAATTTTTTTCAGATAATGAAAAAAATAATTATCGTGAATTATGGCCGTAACTAAGCACTTTTGGATGACGTGTTTCCGGTCTCCTATTCTCTCCTGCATAAAATTGTTTGTTTCGACCCAGACTTCGAATATAAGCTCTTGTTTCAAATGTACTTGGCCAACCAGAGATCCCATTCACCTTTCCGCATGACATTAAGAACGTACAGATGTGTTCCGTGACACCTCAGTAAGTGAGTGATTGATTAAGTGAAGATATATGGGCGGCTCTTAACAACGAGGTCTTGAAAGCCGATGAGGGTGAAATGAGGCGAGAATGGAAAAGCGCTGGAATGCAAGGGCGGGGGAAAACGGGAGATCCCCGATAGAAACCCGCCGACCAGCGGCATCGTCCGGAACGATTCCCACATGCGAGAATCCCTGGAGTGACCCGGCCGGGGATTGAATCCTGTTGAGCAGGCGGCTAACCACTCAGCCACCGCGGCCTCCTCGAAGAAATGGGCTTATCACACTCTCACGTGCGTGACGGCGGCGTGGGCTTGATGAAGGCCGTCGAGACTCAAGGATGGTCTTCGGTCGGGACCAGCCGGGTCTTCCCCGTCGAAGGCTGGAATGTGGTCCCGTGTGTTTGTATGGGTCAACGGCGGAGAAGGGGATAACCGTGTCATTGTTTGTCTAAACGTCGTGTAATCTCCTCGAACCTCTCCGTTTTCCCTCGCCGACGTTTCCTAACGAGTTCCGAAGGCTCCCTCCCTCTTTCCCCTCATTCACATACTTTTCACCTTACACTGCTCTCTGGTGCCTTGTGAGCCTCGGCTATTACACAACCGCCCTTACTCCACGTGCTTAGTGCCAGGCGCTTACAAGATGTTAAACCATGTCGTTTTCACCTTGGAACCTCCTCGGTCCCCATGATATAAGTACTCTGGAAACCCCCAAAAAAATGGGATGTAATTAGTAAACCTTCACACCGTTTACCATTTTTGCCCTACATTTTAAGGAAAAGTGCTGCTAAAAATTTCAGCCAGAAGTAGGTATCCGTTTACTCTCCGTAAAATTACAGACACATTGATTTTAAAAAACTGACTTTCCGTAAATTTCGCAGAACTTTCCGTGAATTCAAGAAATCTTTCCGTCGATTTCCTAGTTAGTTTGCCGTATTTCAGGTTTGTAAAAAAATAGATAATAAATAAAATTACTTTAATGCTTCTTATGTGGGTGTTCTACTGTGTAAAAAAGGTTAAAGAANAAAAAAATAGATAATAAATAAAATTACTTTAATGCTTCTTATGTGGGTGTTCTACTGTGTAAAAAAGGTTAAAGAAGTTAAAATATTTCATCCCTGAGCTGTGTTAGAACCCGAGTCAAATATCAGTAGTATATGACTACAACCACTCACCTAAAACCTAACTATGTCATGTCTTCTAAAGTCACACACGCAATTTTTTCAGTTTCTTTTCAAATTAGTGTATTTTAAGTGTTGCTAGAAGTTACATTCACCTGATGCTACTTCTTGATGTCTGCAAGAGTATGTCTAAGTGGCGTGGACAACCTTACTGCAGCAGAAACCATAAATCACTGGTTACAGTGACGAAGAAGGCTTCGTGTGGAATCGCAATAGTTCGTTCCCAAAACTTGGAAGTTATATGATACACCGAGACATTCCGTGTTTTGTATTTACGGTGCTCAGCTCCGTTTTTCATTATTACGGATTAAGTTTATGCATAATTTTTTTTATGTTTTAAATCTATATGGCGTTTTATTAACATGAAAGTACACATACAAGCCGGTAACAATTAACTAGTTACATGAGTTAGCACGCCAGCACAAAAACGCTCTTCTGCAATCCATGATATAAGGGGAGAACCGACTGGAAACTGAACAATTAAGAAGGACGAGTTGCAAGGAAAAATAAGTTTCCGCATATTTACTGTACGTTTCCGTGAACATTTCCGTAGACTTACGGAAATTTTTAACAGCGTACTATATTAAATGTACACACCAAAATTATAACTAAAAATAAGTCGGTGTACGCTTTGTAAAAATTGTATTATTTAAAGCCAGTAAGATGTTTGGTAAGTTATAATATTAAAAACAAAATTTGTAATCAACACCGTAAATCTTTATCCCAAATATACTCGTTTATTCGCGGTATGCTACAGAATACGTCGAATCTTGACCAGTGCTGTTCGCGGCCAGAGAGAAGCACCAATACGGACACTAGCTTTTCCGTGAGTAGCACTATCGGCAGTTGTTGACTCGCCGNTCGCGGTCAGAGAGAAGCACCAATACGGACACTAGCTTTTCCGTGAGTAGCACTATCGGCAGTTGTTGACTCGCCAGAAATCCTGCTGCTTGTCCGAAGGAGCAACAAACGCTCCGCTCAAAGATTCCGATGTGTTTAGATTTATATTAGGTGTTCGTGAAATTTAGTGCACTATTAAAAACCATTTTAACCTTTCGGACCCACGGGTGTAGCAAACAAGAAATTGTATAATGTGTAATGTACTTAAGACGACGCTACACTTGTTTTCTTGTCACTCCCAATGGGCTGCAAGCTTTATGTTCGGCGATAGGAGAATTAACAAATTTTAAAATAGACCCGCAACACTGTTTAGGAATNAGGGAAGATCACTAGAGATGAAGCTTCGCAATTTACAGGATCATCTGTACGTTTTGTTCACGCTGTACTTTGGTTCTAAATGGGTTAATCAGTCCAGTCACTATATAGTCCATGCACGGTCACTTCACTCTCTCCTGAAGACGTGCTAAAGTACTACTTTCAGGATGTTCCTCCGCCTCGTGCAAACAAATCCTGACCAAGCCTTCAAAATTATACCAGAGGGAAAACGCACCATATTCGTGCGCACTCACTGTAATAATATTATGCTTAAGAACTATTTCTTACTAAGTTTTACCAACATACCTATTTCCCCACTGTTTTTATTCATATTAATTATAAATAAAATATAGTTTATATATAACATATAAATGAAAATTCCAATTGAACCAAAAATAAGATTATTTTACATTTACAAGCTTACAAAATGGTTGCGATAAATGACTTATTTATGAAACAAACAAACACTTCATACATTCGGTGATTTTTCGAAGGTTTGATTCAGAAAGTGCGAAGAAGCCGCGAATAGACAATATCCGCGAACGTGTACGTGTTGCACATAAAGCAAATTTATGGCAAGTACTGTACTCGACTAGGAATCAGAGCAAAGGCTTCTCTGTGGGTTGTCTCATTCGTGGAAGTTTCTGTACCTCTGGGTTATACACACTAAATATGAATCGGTGATTTCAATCAGTACAATTATTTTACTGAATATTCCGTTAGTGAGGCGTTACGTACTAGAGAATAAGTGGAACACCCTGAAGTTTTACTGCCAGGCCAGTGCAATTCACTATAAATCAGTAGAAATCACTGTTTAATCAGTGAATACCAGCATACCGAAATTATCAGTAGAATTTGACTGATTCATGCGAAACAGTTTCAACAGAACTGCAGTCATATACTCGGATTCGGAGCAGTTTAACTATCCCTATTTCAGAGTGTACAGTTTCATAGTGGTGTGATTGTCTCGAGTACTGTACCGTCGGGAGGGGGAGATCCACTGGTGCTTCGATGATAGGTTTCTCTTGCAATACGTTTTTTTGGATTCTTCTCCTGGCCTGCATATAGACACGTCGCTGCAATCTGACTGACTTGTTCGCGTTGACATGATACATGACATGGTACATAACTGTGTGTTGCACTATACCAGAGCAATAGCACGTGTGTGGTTGGTTATCCTACCGGATAACGGGTGTTTTAGGTGTTTCGAGTGATCTCAGAACGAAGTGACAAGCGTCCAAGAGCGTTGAGTAGTACCACAGTGAGACTTTGCTCTTTATTAGACTACATCTTAATTACAGNTACTCGACTAGGAATCAGAGCAAAGGCTTCTCTGTGGGTTGTCTCATTCGTGGAAGTTTCTGTACCTCTGGGTTACACACACTAAATATGAATCGGTGATTTCAATCAGCACAATTATTTTACTGAATATTCAGTTAGTGAGGCGTTACGTACTAGAGAATAAGAGTAACACACTGAGGTTTTACTGCCAGGCAAGTGGAATTCACTATAAATAAGTAGAAATCACTGTTTAATCAGTGAATACCAGCATACCGAAATTATCAGTATAATTTGACTGATCCATGCGAAACAGTTTCAACAGATCTGCAGTGATATACTCGGATTCGGAGCAGTTTAACTATCCCTATTTCAGAGTGTACAGTTTCATGGTGGTGTGATTGTCTCGAATNGTGTACAGTTTCATGGTGGTGTGATTGTCTCGAATACTGTACCGTCGGGAGGGGGAGATCCACTGGTGCTTCGATGATAGGTTTCTCTTGCAATACGTTTTTTTTTGGATTCTTCTCCTGGCCTGCATATAGACACGTCGCTGCAATCTGACTGACTTGTTCGCGTTGACATGATACATGACATGGTACATAACTGTGTGTGGCACTATACCAGAGCAATAGCACGTGTGTGGTTGGTTATCCTACCGGATAACGGGTGTTTTAGGCGTTTCGAGTGATCTCAGAACGGANCCAGAGCAATAGCACGTGTGTGGTTGGTTATCCTACCGGATAACGGGTGTTTTAGGTGTTTCGAGTGATCTCAGAACGGAGTGACAAGCGTCCAAGAGCGTTGAGTAGTACCACAGTGAGACTTTGCTCTTTATTAGACTACATCTTAATTACAGTTACATCCAAAAGGTTGCCAAAGCACATCTTAATGTCTGCCCGATATCCAAAATGTGATATAGATATATGGATTTTCTGTAAACATTTTTAGATTTAGTCACTTACCATAAGTAATAGCCATAGGTGGTTTTGTGATATCTAATGGATATCCAGTAAGTGGTACAAACTGATATCTACTAATAAATATCCAAAGGATTTCCGAAAGGGATTCACTTTAAGACTTAGATGACTTTTAGATATTGTGGATATAATTCGGATATCCGGTGGATATCAAGTGCTCTGTGAGTAGTCGGACTAATCCCGATTTCTCAACCACGGAAACCGAGGCGTCAACAAACAGATGCTAAGAGCACTGCAGTAAAATCTCAAAAGTGAATATTTCAATGTTTCTTGGAGCGATTAAACGTGAGTATATAGCAGGGGAAGTACTGTTTGTTCGGAAGTGTAAGATTCGATCACGTGACTTTTCTGTCTCCAGGTTCCTGCCGCACGTTTGTCATGGTTTCCGAGGGAATGATGCTGGAGATTGATTTGTTTTTCTCATCTCTTCCACTCTACTTGGAAGAAAGTGTTTCACAACGCGTTGCCACTAAAGCCGATGTTACACGATAGGCCTGGTGCACGATCCGGTATACCAGCCGCTATGTGAGCCGCCATGGAAGATTCGTATTACACGAGACAGCAATTCGCGTACAGGTATTTGACACACACTGTGGGTGCGCAGCGAGTGTTTCATAGTAAATGCGAACCCCATTAGTGTAACTGCTACAGGTGAGTAATTTGCGTAGGTCTATAAATTTCTAGCTAGCACATTAAAATATAGCTGTACTGCTGTTGCTCTTTATTTAAGTTAATTGCTTACTAGTGTAATTTTATTCGTTTTCTTAAAATTATTTGAAGTCATAAGAGTACGAGAGTGTTATTTTAGAAAAATTTAGTTTTTTTCTTTATGTACCAACTTATTAACCGCATGTAATATTTAGGGGGGGAAAAAAAAGCCATCCGACGGAGTTCCGAACTTTTGCCCAAAAAGGAACGTTCTAATCACAAGCACCATGACTTCACGACTGTACTACCACTTCATACAAAATTTTTAAGCTTGAATACTGGAACTATATATAACCGCTCGGATTACTTTTTTCGTAGTGTAGGCCATGTTTTAAATATTAACGACGTTTTTTAAATTGTAATTCAAAGTTGTCATCGCATATATAATTCGCCTTTGTCGTATTTTAAATCTACTGTACAGGAATATCCTCGAAGTAGAACTTTAGCAGTGCTTCAGACAAGTTAGAAGTAAACCGTGGACAGCCTATAGCGGAAGAATACACGTAGTGCGTGCAAGGAGATCACAAGCAGGGGTTTCAGAAGCTCTCAGTTTGCCGTGAAGTGCCTGTAACAGCCACGCGCGTGCTGCGGGGAGCCGGGTGAGAACTGGAACGGCGGTCTGGAGTTCATCAAAGGGTTTCAACCTCATATATGTATAACTCAGATGGAGGAGTCCTTTTTAGTTTCTTCTTCAACTAGTTTCAAGAATTAGCCACGGGAAGCGCCCTACGTTCCGAAACTGCGATGTGACTGACCAGGTACGAAATCTGGTATGGAACCTGCCACGAAAAATAGGACGTGTCCTATTATCAAACCCGGTACGAAACCCGGCTGTAAAGGGTGGCAAACTCCGTCACGGGTCCCATTCTAGCTGGTATAACTGCCGCTATGGAGTATCTTGCACGAGCGTATACAGAATGTGGTATCGTGTAAATATTGCCTTACGAGTTTTGTAGTTCGATGGACGACTCACAGCTGGGTATAGTCATCTCAGAGAGCACTGCTTCCTTCGCAACACTCGTGGGTGGACTGTGACCGGCAAGGACCTGAGGACCTGGTAGGACAGCCGGTGACAAGGGTACGCTGCGACCGATAATGGGCGACCCTCCGTCCCTCTGACGCCCACTGACCAAACGCCTTTGTGATACGCCCATCCAGCTCTCNCCGGGGGTTGACCCGACCCTGAGGTCAAGCAGTCGATACTCGAGCGGATAACTAGCCCGCATTGTGTCTCCGACGGGCGCGCGCGCACACACGCACACACACACACACACAAAACTCGCCGGTAGCCCCGCCGCCGTTAGACAGGCGCGTGGCAGGATCACCGGTTCTGTCGCAGGACTTCCGATCTGGAGGATGCAACTACGCCACTACCAGCCCCCGCTGACCCGTGCACCCAGGCCACAGAGTCTTTCAAAATACAGAGATGAAATAGCCGCGGTGGTGTAGTGGTTAGACTGTTTGCCTACCACCTAGGCGAACCGGGTTCTATTCCTGGCGAGGTCGCTCCCCAGATTTTCGCAAGTGGTAATCGTGCTGGACTATGCCACTGGTCGGCGGGTTTTCTCGTGGATCTCCTGTTTCCCCAGCCCTTGCATTCCGGCGTTGCTCCATACTCACCTCAATCACCCTCATCGGCTCTCAAGACCTTGATGTTAAGAGTCGCCCAAATCTCTCGACTCTGCTCTCCGTTAACGTACTTATTCTGTACCTGTATTCAGATGACACGCCTTGGAAGACCTTGTCAATGGGAAACAATCAGGTTTTGAGGGGTCGCGCACGAATTTATTGTATCATGTCCATCCTATTTTCAAATTTTACTGCAAAAACGTAATGTCTCTCGTCTTACTTAAGCATCTTATGTGTCATCTGTGGGAAATACATAGAATGTGAAAATGGAATAGTAACTTTTGTGTGGCTTTTTTTAAAGCCATGTTGTTGAATGGGTAATATAAGTGAAGCTGGTAGAAACAGACAAGTTTTGGGGCACAGTGTTACAGAACACGTGTTTTGTGATTCTAAAAACAAGTAACAATATGTTTATTTTGATTAGGGTATTTAAAGTAATTTTACCAGTGAACGTAAATCCCAACAACATTAAGAACTACCACACACAGTGCCAAGGAAAAACCGATAACATACATTAATATTCATTGTTAATATAAGAACAGCTAATAATCACAAGCGATTCGGACGCATTTTCGACACTTGGACTTCGTGTGGATATCAAAGGAATAAGCATCTATCGTAGAATTATTTACCTCATCGATCATTCTGCTAAAAATAAAAGGCATATGAGATTTAATTTAAGATGTTATTGTAGCCAAGAAAAAGTTAACAAAGTACCAACGTTTGACGAATTAAATATATGTATGTCTTCCTAGCAAAACTAAGACGTGCGTGGTCATTATTTGATATAACAAAATGCATATTGCCGAAAGTTAACGTGTTAAATGACGGATTACAATGCGATTAAATATACCTTTGTTTGTAATGCCTAAATAATATAACACTGCAGTGAGACAGTCCGATGTATTATCGCAAGTAACACCATGAGTTGACGCCTTACAAGTCAAGAACTTAAGTCGGCGAATTAACATGGAACTGGTATATGAACTAGAAACCCCGGCCTACGAGAACATTAATTTATGGCGAAAGAAAAACTGGCAAGTAATGTCCATAATTAGCAACGCAATAAGGTGCCAATTCATTACACGTCGTTTACGTTACTTTCAATTTGCGGCACATGAAGGGTGTCGTAAAAATAATATTCGACAATGTTGTAATTTTTCAATTAGCCTTGACTTGAAGCGAGGTGTTCAACGATTGGTATCTCGATTTAAAAAAAGACTACGTTCGTGTAATTGCATTCTTCGTTTTTTTTTTTGTATGTTGAACAAGAGTACTACAGGTTTCTTGACTTGCATGATAAAGTAGAAAAACCGGTTTTACATGAAACTGCAGACAAGCTATGAAACTTCGCTTGAAGTGTTTACCGTCGGCTGTGATCTACGTTTACTGAAACAAATCGAGCAATTGGATTCGCACTGCTATGAAAATATGTACGCTTTTGTTACGAAACCTATGAACTGAAATACTTTTTCACTAAAAACTTAGGTTTAAAAATGTCCTTAAGCATGTTTTTTTTTCTTTTTTGAAAATGTAATCAATGATAGTCCTTAAACACGAATGGCTTTTTAGTGATTTTGCATTGGAAAATAGCGAATAATTTTTGAACCAACATGTTTTCGATAACTCTCTAGCCAGTTTATCTTTGTATGATTATACGACCAAGTTTCTTACGCTGCTACTTTGTCTGCAGGCCAATCGCAAACGTTNATAACTCTCTAGCCAGTTTATCTTTGTATGATTATACGACCAAGTTTCTTACGCTGCTACTTTGTCTGCAGGCCAATCGCAAACGTTATGCTTTTTAATAGTATAAGAGTCCTCATTAGCTTAATCAAATGGGATAGCAGCTTCATACCTTCACGAGAGCCAATAACGGGAATGAAACTGTCTAGTGCGGTGAACTTAAGGAAAGTCAACTTTTCTAATTATAAAGCATCGTATTTTTATTAAATACGATACTTTAGGGGCCGTTGTGGTGAAGCGGTTAGACTGCTCACCTCCCACCTAAGCGAACCGGGTTCGATTCCCGGCGGGGCAGCTCCCGGATTTCCAAACGTGGGGATCGTGCCGGGCGATGCCGCTGGTCGGCGGGTGTTCTCGGGGAACCTCCCGTTTAACCCGCTTCTTCATTCCAAAGCTGCTCCATGCCCACCTCAATCACCCTCATCGGCTCTCAATACCTCAATGTTAAGAGCCGCCCAAATATGTATGTAAATACCTATTTCTAATACTGCGTGATTAAGATGTAAACTTTTTTTTTTCCATTATTTTCGATCTGACGTGTGTACTTTGAATTCAAAGAATTGAAAAATTGAGGCAAAACGCGAGTCGCCGTAGACTTTCTAAGCATTTTAAGTCCCACGGCTTTGCATTAGTTGTTGTAATCGTGTTCTTTAGCGCGCTGACCTCTCCCACTAAAGCGAAACGCATCGCACACGTGGTGGCCACGCATACACCGCTGAGCCAATACATTATGACGATTTACCTATAGTCTGTTCACCGTTAAATGAGCACTTTTGAAATCAACCTTTGAATAATGTTATTACTCCTACCTGGATGCATATTAACGGGCGAACTGAGTTACATGCGGCCTGTAAAGTTGGCAACGACGGAGGGAAAGTAGTTCCATGTTTTAACCTTTAATTGAAATCGTTAGGTAAACTTTTGTAATTACTGTAATTAATACTTTTGCTTTCTGTTTTTAATAATTATACAGTTTCACTTGACATAAGCATGAATAAAGTCTTTAGGCCCATGCCAATGTAAATTTCACGTATGGCAGAAGAACACACAATGTTTATAAAAGTAGACCTTAAGCAGGACTTTCAAAAGTGCTCAGATTATCGTGATCAGCCTAGAATACGGCGTATGGCCACTTTTAGTAGGCAGAACTGCACACTCAAAAAAATGTATAGAAAGTTTTCTGTACAGCAAAGAAGTCCATTTTCTTTGAGGCTGTTTTGTTTACAGCAACACAATGTAGTTTTAACTCGCAGAGAAGATTACAGAAACATAGGTTTCATGTTAATAAATGTTTTCTTTACACGTCTTGGTTTTATATATGAAAGGTTCTCCATCGTGCATTGTAGTTGTCAATACGCGACTTTCGTCCTAACGCAAACACTCATAAACCAATAAATATATTCTGCAGTTACGAAACTTCAGCTGAGCTGTAGACGTCCGACGTCAATCTGAAGAGTGCGCTGATTCTCAAAATCACTAACCTTAATTCTTAACAATAGGTGACATTCCTAGCCCGTGTTACTACTCGACATACCCTACCTATCAAAAGTAGTCTTAACGTGACAAGACAAAGTTGTCGTTTGGCGGAGTGCACATGGTCAATAACGCAAGTTGGGCGGGTTTAAACTTTGGATCCATTCTAGGTTTTTTTTAGAGTGAATATGCTTGTGAGCTATTTGTTACCTCTCTCTCTGATTTACAAGTTACTGTTCTTCTTCAGAGCAAATATTTTCTTTACAGTACCACAAAAACGTCTGCTGAACAACTGTACCGACAATGCACGATTATCATAGCCATTACTGTATAGACCAAACAAAAACTATGATCGTGGCCAGCCTACTTTCATACTTAAACAAATTCTTCTTTGCGGCAACAAAATCACGTGTTGCAGCGGAGGAAGTGTTTTTACAGTGCGGCCACGCGGCGATGCATCGATTCAAATAGGTGGCAGACGGTATCCTGGGGCATCTGATACACTCTAAGAAATTTTTCGCAAATTTACCACACCAGTTTATACGTATCAGGAAGTGCAGCACCACCATGACGCTTCGCACCACCACAGAATAGGTGTGTATACAGAAGCGAAATGGGGGGTAGTTCCTTTGATGTAAGCGAACTCAGTCCCTTATTGGCAGCACCAAGCTGTGGAAAAATGGGTATGGCATCGCACTTTATGGAATATTTACCATTGGTAAAGATGAGTTAAGAGATTTGAGCGGCTCTTAACAACGAGGCCATGAGAGCCAATGATGGTTGAAATAAGGTGAGAATGGAAATCAATGCCGAAATCCAAGGGGGTGGGAGGGAATGGTAAGGTTTTTTTTCCCATACATCCATGGCAATGTTACTACATTTGTTCAGGAAACAGTCAAACGCATAGGAAAGTTCCCAATTTTGTACAGTAGCGACGCTAAAAATTCCTATATTTGCAGCCTGACATTTGGTATTATTTCCATACAATGTATAGGTGAAAAACTTAAATTACAATTTAGGAAGTGCCTACGCTCTGTCAAGGCATAAACATCTCAACAAATTTGTCTAAGTTTCCAAACTGTTGTTGTGCAATTTTCCATAATCTTCGCTTTCCACAATTACTACTTTAATACATCTAGAAAATGTAAGCCTACGTAAGATTTAGGCATACGTGGGCTGGTCCTATTTAGTAGGAACGGTAAGCAGTTAGCGTTAACATTTTTATTCTTGCGTCACTACACTTAATCNAGTTAGCGTTAACATTTTTATTCTTGCGTCACTACACTTAATCTGAATATTTCATCTGGCCACTTGTTCACAGGCGATTCTTGAAATGTTGTAATCGCCGTACCAAATTCAGCGAATGTTTATTTCTTAATCGGTAAGACCGAAACTTTACGTGGTGCTAACTCGCTCCTGCATATTCATCAAAAAAGTCAATAAAAAAAATTGCAAGACCTGTTATTTAGAATACTCGTTCAGGACAATCAATAAGTGATGCAGAACCAAACACGCCAAGGACAAAATGGAGAATTTACGGCATTTTAATTGTAGTTCCTGCAAATAGAAACTTGCCAGTGCTGTAAATGTTTATTTTATACCAACGTCGTTAAGCTCAACGAAACTTACTTTCTGACCAAATTACTGGTTCGTGATGGCCATTCCTGGTACAGGGCCAACTGCAGGACGAGAATTTTGAGACAGGTAAATGTAATTTATAGTCCTACTAGGGAACCGGCCCGGCTTCGTCCGGAGCGATACTTTGAAAGACAAAAATGANGGTAAATGTAATTTATAGTCCTACTAGGGAACCGGCCCGGCTTCGTCCGGAGCGATACTTTGAAAGACAAAAATGGTTACTGTGGGTAACCCTTAAAAGATAAACATATTCTATCGGGAACATTTCTGTAGACCTTTTTGAGAGCTACAATTCTGTAGTTCATTAAGTTGATGTATCTCTTACGGTTTAGTCAGCGCAAGCCATGTAAGCGCACTAAAAGCGATTTTTTACGGCTTGATTACAAACGGTTCGACATTTCTCTACTATACTTACGTTAAATATAATTATATTATACACCAAAGCCTTCCTCAAGAAATTCTCTAAATTGTGTTAAAAACTGCATAAAAATTTATTAAGTAGTTTAGAAGTACTAACCGAATACACAGGCAGACGCGGATAAGCGACTTTCTTTTATACTATTTAGAGATTCGTGGTTACCACACTTTTGAATCAAATATTCGAAAATCCACCCTATGTATGAAGTGCTTGGTTGTTTTATAAATAAGTCAGGTATCATAAACGTTTTATACTTAGTAAAAATAAAGGTACTTTATTGTCAGTTTAATTGGATTTTTACTTATATTCTATCAATAGCTTATGATATTTCATTTATATTTGATATGAATACAAACATGGAGAATATATGTATGTTGGTANGGTAAATGTAATTTATAGTCCTACTAGGGAACCGGCCCGGCTTCGTCCGGAGCGATACTTTGAAAGACAAAAATGATTACTGTGGGTAACCCTTAAAAGATAAACATATTCTATCGGGAACATTTCTGTAGACCTTTTTGAGAGCTACAATTCTGTAGTTCATTAAGTTGATGCATCTCTTACGGTTTAGTCAGCGCAAGCCATGTAAGCGCACTAAAAGCGATTTTTTACGACNTATTCTATCGGGAACATTTCTGTAGACCTTTTTGAGAGCTACAATTCTGTAGTTCATTAAGTTGATGCATCTCTTACGGTTTAGTCAGCGCAAGCCATGTAAGCGCACTAAAAGCGATTTTTTACGACTTGATTACAAACGGTTCGACATTTCTCTACTATACTTACGTTAAATATAATTATATTATACACCAAAGCCTTCCTCAAGAAATTCTCTACATTGTATTGAAAACTGCATAAAAATTTATGAAGTAGTTTAGAAGTACTAACCGAATACACAGGCAGACGCGGATAAGCGACTTTCTTTTATACTATTTAGAGATTCGTGGTTACCGCACTTTTGAATCAAACATTCGAAAATTCGCCCTATGTATGAAGTGCTTGGTTGCTTTCTAAGTAAGTCACGTATTACAAACGTTTTATACTTAGTAAAAATAAAGGTACTTTATTGTCAGTTTAATTGGATTTTTACTTCTATTCTATCAATAGCTTATGATATTTCATTTATATTTGATATGAATACAAACATGGAGAATATATGTATGTTGGTANTATTCTATCAATAGCTTATGATATTTCATTTATATTTGATATGAATACAAACATGGAGAATATATGTATGTTGGTAACGCCTAGTAAAAAATAGTTCTTATAAAAAATTGTATTACATTGAGCGAGCAAGAATCCGGTGCGTTGTCTATTTGATGTAGTTTTCTATACCTAGTTTAGGTGTATTTACATGAGGCGGAGGAATATCCTTGAATTAGAACTTTAACAGGGCTTCAGAAAACTTGGAATTAACCGTGAATGGACTAAAGCGAGATTGTCATTGCAATTACCTGGGCAAAGATTTTAAGTATTGATAATCAAACAGAATGGAGTGGAGAGATTTGGGCGGCTTTTAGCACCGAGTTCTGGTGAGCCGTTGATGGTGACGTGAGGTTAGTATGAAGTAGCGCTGGAATTTAAGGGCGAGGGAAACAGGAGATCCCCGAGAAAAACCCACCGACCAGTTGCATCGTCTGGCACAATGCCCACGTGCAAAAAATCCGGGTGCGACCCCGCCGGGAATCGCACCCGGTTGGTTTTGGCGAGTGGCGAGCACTCTAGCCACTGAGCCACCGCAGCTCTGATAATATAACAGTATATTTATGTATTTCGTGATATCGAAATATTAATTTTTTCTATGAGATTTTATTTTGCATAAGTTAGAGACTACAGCTCGTCACTTCGTCGGAAATAGGTTAATGAAAGTACATTGTCGACAGCTGTTATTATACGAAGAAAATAACAGACTTCTAAAAACTATTCAAGAACCAGAATTTTTTTTCCAGATTTTTAACGGTTTCGTGACACGTTATCAACAATAATTTTAAAAAAATAATTTTAAAAAATATTATGNTTTTTCCAGATTTTTAACGGTTTCGTGACACGTTATCAACAATAATTTTAAAAAAATAATTTTAAAAAATATTATGTTTTTAGCGTAAATATTAGAATTTTAACTTAAAATCTCGATTAATACAAATTAAAAAAAATATATTTATACATAAGTTAGTGTTTTGGCTTAGGTATTCGTTGAAGTCACTGGAGTGGCAAATTGAAATTAATTTGAATTACGATTCTTGGTGTACCTAAAGTAGGGTTTCCAAATTTTAGCTATTTTGACTTCAAATTTTATCAGAAAATTTAAAGTTAAAATACCGCTGACCCGCAAAACATATTAAAGATAAATATTCTTAATGTCGTTCTAATAATGTGAATAGTTATTTCGAGTTGTAGATTAGCGTACTCAATTTGTTGAATCTTGATATCATTACGAAAATAATACATATATTAAAAATTACTTCAAATTTTTATTTTTCTCAATTGTTACNTTTTTCCAGATTTTTAACGGTTTCGTGACACGTTATCAACAATAATTTTAAAAAAATAATTTTAAAAAATATTATTTTTTAGCGTAAATATTAGAATTTTAACTTAAAATCTCGATTAATACAAATTAAAAAAAAATATTTATACATAAGTTAGTGTTTTGGCTTAAGTATTCGTTGAAGTCACTGGAGTGGCAAATTGAAATTAATTTGAATTACGATTCTTGGTGTACCTAAAGTAGGGTTTCCAAATTTTAGCTATTTTGACTTCAAATTTTATCTGAAAATTTAATGTTAAAATACCGCTGACCCGCAAAACATATTAAAGATAAATATCCTTAATGTCGTTCTAATAATGTGAATAGTTATTTCGAGTTGTAGATTAGCGTACTCAATTTTTTGAATCTTGATATCATTACGAAAATAATACATATATTAAAAATTACTTCAAATTTTTATTTTTCTCAATTGTTACCCATTTTCCAAACTATTATTTCATATCATTAACTAAAAACATGTGATATGCTAAAAATGTATAAAATAATTTTGTCCTCTTCAAAACCCTTTAATTATTTCAGGTAAATATAAAAATTCAGTTTTATGCGTAGCACCGAAGAAAAATTATATTTGAAACTGTACAAGTATAACATAACACTCTATCGTATGTGGGGGAGCAATACAAATGCATCTGTGTTTCTCTTCATTGGCAGCAGTTGTTAATGAGGCTACGGAATATAGTTGGATGTCGTTCGCCCTTGTGTACAATGTGCATAAGGAACGTCGACCTCGTAACCCACGGGCAGCATGCAGCCCCTGGCTCAAACGTGTGCACCCCCCAACTTATTAGAACAGTCATTAAGTCGATGAATTGTCGAAGTTATATTTGCGAACGGTTTATTTTCCTACTAATGTCGAACGAATCCAGCTCACAGTATCACGAGAGTAGTTTCAAGCCAATACATTTCACCAAATTGTTTACATTTGTTAACCAAGAAGAGATTCCAGACTTCTAGCAGTACTTTATATATCGGTGTATTCTATTTCCATAGTGCCTATTTTTTGCATTTCTTTCCATGAATGTATTATTTTTGTACCACATTCAGTTGTGAAAGTTTAAAATATAGTGGTATTTAACACTATTTATCCTTTTCGGGTTTATTGTAGGTGGTTATTTATGTTCTCTTGATTACATTTCAAGGCTTACACGCCAGTTTGAGTTTCATGGAGAAAAATCCAAATGATAAAATAATGCTCAGATGTCTAAAACGCGTTGGGCGAGTCGGAATAGTCCATTGCCGCTGCACGAAGGGGTGGGGCTTTACAATTCAGTAGCGACAGCGGCCAAGAGCGGTTTGGTGAGAGCGGTCCCGCGTGAGCATATTACCTTCTGAAAGAAACAAAATGTAAGTCGCGCAGCGTGGTATTTAACAGCGCGTTAGTAGAGAAAGATGTTATTAGTTTGGTGTGTACAGCGCCAGCAGCGAGTGCGCGCGAGAGCGCTCCCCTACATTCCCTCCCTCAAATCTGTGCAGAGATTATTTTCTCATTTGAACTTTAATATATCCCTGGTGTAAATCGTTAAATCGATTTACTGTAACCGAGCGAGGTATCGCAGTGGTAACACACTGGACTCGCTCCTTAGAGGACGCGGGTTCGATCGATCCACTTGCATTTCTAAGAGCTGTGGTTCTCGGTACGTTGCTAAAGGTGTTCCGAGAAGGCAGATCAATATCACCGCCTTCGACTTCTGGGTGAACTATCTGGTTGGCTGAAGGTTAGTTTCTCTGATTGGACGCACCGGGATCCCCTGGTAAAAGTGAAGATGTCGAAATAGGGACGGATCAAGGCCCATGCAAAACGTGGGGTCTAACGAGGCGCTGAACTGCAGGCGCCTTAAGTATTTCATTTTACAATACATAAGAAAAATTACTGTAATTCAAGCTTTTTAAATTTTAAATGGTTAAACCTGAACATCGGATAAGCGTTTTAACGTTGATCATTCTATAGTTTTCACTTCTCCGGGATATCTGAAATGATGTTTCTCAGCCATTTTAATTTATCCCTATATTTTAATAATCTTTAGATTAAATTTTAACTTTTGAAATATTTTTTGTATATATAAAATGTATTCTGATAAAATTTATATATATTATTCTTATAGCAGTACTTTATCTTGAGTATTAAAAAAATTTATTAAACTATGCTAATCTACTTTCAAAATCGCTAGCATTGTGACAGAGTTGAAAATTAAAAGCAGGACTATTTGTGATGAGCAATAGTTGGGAATGGGAAGGGGTTCGGGGTGCGAAAACATATATTCGCAAATCTTGACCCGTCCCTGAGAAATAATTTGTGTCATTCCCTTACGGGGACAAAACGATTTAACGGTGAAATAATATAGAGTGTTGCATACCAATTTGCGGGTATAATAATTAGGTTATTTAATTTTTTATGCGTATTAAATCTACAGGATTTGTGGCTGGTCAACTATTAAAAGGACGGCTAACGAACAATTTAATTATCTACTGTAAAGACGGTATGTTACAAGAATATTGGAGGTTCGCCACAAAACCAACAACCCCTTGATTATTATTCAGAATTTTTAATTCCAACACCACCGAGAAACAGCATTTTCTTGATATCTCGAAGGCTACAGAAGCGACATATCTTGGACCGAGTAATAAAGGAGTAACTAGGTTACTTAAGATTTTTAACAATTTTGTGACAAAATATAGGAATTTATCATGCATATAAAAACACAAGAAGCATTTCCTGTGTAAACATTTTCAGATTACGGCAAATTCCTGCGTCTTTGGCATTACAAATTTTTTTTTTTTTGCTGGGAAATGCATATACTTAAAACATAGTGTCTATCGGAAGGTAAACTTCAACATAAATATATAAAGCATCAGTCTTCACAAGCCTATCGTATTATTTTTACACATGCATTAGCGTGCCTGTTTAGCATTAGAGATGCCGTGGTTACGTTGTATATAATATTTCCAGATGTTGTTTTCCAACCCTATTTTAGGCGAATTCCACTGCAGTTCCTGACATCAAATTTCCCATTTCCCACACGGGAGACAAACCTGTTTATCTGCCGTATTTGGACGTAAGGAAAATGTCCATTTGTTGAATAGTACATTTTTTTTATTTGAATATCTCGTTGAGTGGTGTAATTTTTTTTAGTAACATATTTCCTTTTATTCTTTGGTAATATGTCGAATTGCTTGTGTTTATCTAGCCTCGAGATATAAGCCGACATGCAGAGCTAACTCTAATGTATATATATAGTAATTTGTATATATGTATATATATTATACTAAGGAAATCGCCTTTGATGAATTAAACACTCTTGCTTCCATGGATAATGGAAAAGGTATGAGTGGATGTGCAAGTGTTGCATCAGAAAACGTTTTCCACGGGTTTTTAGACCTTCGACCCGCACCATCACCGCACGCCGAAGAGTCAGAACTGTGCGCTCACCGCGATGCCTCTTAAGCCTGCCACAAACACTTTACATAATTTTAACAGAATTACTGGAAAGGCGCGACAGACGCAAGGGTACTTACAAGAGCGCCTCTGGTGCGGTATCGTGAAGGTTGGAGGAGGGAGGGGTTGATGTTGATATTGCCACGCGCATCACACACATTCTCTGGCCTTTTAAAACTCCTGGTGGATTCATTCTAGTACAGGCTAAGACTTCGAACTTGATATTGTTACAAGACGCTAGAGGGGAACATCCGAATTCGTGATGGATGGAGGTCTTAATAAAAAAAACCAATTTGATTTTTTTATTTATTCACACAGCTATTATTTACAATATTAAACTATATATCTTCAGCGTTACCCTTAATATCACAATATTAAATGCCCATATCAACTCTAATTAAAGTCCTTCTCAATGTCTCTATATGGGTTATAGTCACTTAATTCACGCCCATTATTAGCACATGTTCAGTCTGTCTGTTGCCGTCATTTGAAACGTCTGTCACTCACGCATCCGGTTCAGTAGTCCCGACCGCCAGTCTCACTCTCCACTGTACCGGTGNAGTACAGGCTAAGACTTCGAACTTGATATTGTTACAAGACGCTAGAGGGGAACATCCGAATTCGTGATGGATGGAAGTCTTAATAAAAAAAACCAATTTGATTTTTTTATTTATTCACACAGCTATTATTTACAATATTAAACTGNGATGGAAGTCTTAATAAAAAAAACCAATTTGATTTTTTTATTTATTCACACAGCTATTATTTACAATATTAAACTGTATATCTTCAGCGTTACCCTTATTATTCTCAATGAGCACAATATTAAATGCCCATATCAACTCTAATTAAAGTCCTTCTCAATGTCTCTATATGGGTTATAGTCACTTAATTCACGCCCATTATTAGCACATGTTCAGTCTGTCTGTTGCCATCATTTGAAACGTCTGTCACTCACGCATCCGGTTCAGTAGTCCCGACCGCCAGTCTCACTCTCCACTGTACCGGTGNTCATTTGAAACGTCTGTCACTCACGCATCCGGTTCAGTAGTCCCGACCGCCAGTCTCACTCTCCACTGTACCGGTGTTTGCAGTCCGCAGACTTCACTCCCGTTACTCAATATCTCCGCCACTTGACGCTCTGCTGGCTCCTCGTTGTCTTCGCACAACTGTCGGTTAATGCAGCGGAATCCTCCAAACTCTCAAACTCTCAAAACTGTCGGCTCAGACGCCCGTCGCAGCTTAAATAGTCTCAGGCGCCCGATCTGGAAGGTTCCCCGTACCCCGAGGCACGCTGAGAAAGGCCAATGAACGAGAAAAAATTTTCAGATAACCATAGAAATTCAATCTGCCTCTTATCGCAGCGGCATGCGGCGGCATTCTTTGTGAATTGCCGCCCACTTATAACATAACTGTTTCCTTGCTCCAATGGGGCGGTGCAAGGGAAGCGCTGCAAGGCAGCAACACGTAACAGTATATTTGTGTTATTTCCCCTATTTTGTCCCCCATTTTCCTCCATTGTGTCTACACTGTGAGACAATAATGAACTTGCAGCAAACTGCAGGCTCAATCGTGACATCCTACAGTGATAGCAACTAGTCAGTAAGCAGCTGATGTTTTATTGAGAACACGTATAGGTCGTGTACAGTAAAATGAGCACTTTTGAATGACATGCTTTGGATCTCCATATATACACAAGTACTTTTCCACCATATGTAATATTAACGTTTTCGTGGGTGTGATAACTTTATTCATGAGTCAGTTAAGTGAAACTGTGAAGTTATTAGAAAAGCAAATATTTTACAAATTTCAGTATTCTTATATTTATATGAATAAATAACAGAAAGGAAAATAAATTATTTCAGCATTCTGAAATGTTTGCCTAATACTTAATTCAACTTCATTACCAACCGGTGCATTCCAGTCAGTGTGCCCATTAAAATGCTGGTAGGGGCAGTGAAATTTTTCAAAGGTTGATTTCTAAGGTGCTCAATTCACCGTGAAATGCGTATACGACTGTGGCATCCTGCTTACAGATCACTGAATCGAGGAAGTAGAGATGTGCATTGAGCGAGTTTGATAACCTAATGTATACCATTTCGTGCTGTGGACACGAATGACCGGTAATATTAAGCGAGTTCGAGCACTCGAAAATGGTACAGTAACACTCGCTCATAAATGCACTTTGGTCGCTCATTCGAGTACTTGAAAACGCGGACCGCCCGAAGTATTATGAGCAGCGAACGAGCGGACTGTCGAGTTCGACCGCTCTCTCACACTCCCTCTGACTGCGGCGGTGTTTCAACACAGTGTCGACGCCACAACTACACAGGAAATGCGCGTGAGTATTGTGTGTTCACTGCTGTCGTAAGTGGATAGTTTCTTACGTGTTAAAGCGACCTTGAGCAATGGCTTCCGAGAACAGGGAAGACGTTTCCAGGAAGATTACGGAAGGGACGTGCGAAGCAGACGTGACCAGAAAAAAGGAGCCGAAGTGACGAGTGGGATACATTTGCATTACAGTATGTCGAAACACCTTGTAGGTTTCGTTCAGTGCCGCAGTTGTAAGGTTGTTGCGTCGATTCAAAGCGGGTTCTGGGACCACACACTTGAAGCGTCACTTATGTCGTGAACAAAACGCAGCAAGTGATGCCTCTGCTGGTGTACCTGTTTCTGTGAAATGCGACGTAACGGAGAAATGCGTCATGATGTGCGAGAAAGACCTACTACCATTTTNGGTGTACCTGTTTCTGTGAAATGCGACGTAACGGAGAAATGCGTCATGATGTGCGAGAAAGACCTACTACCATTTTTATGTGTTGACGGTGGCGGTTTCGCGGAACTTGCACAGGAACTTATTAACGTAGGGGCAAATTACGGAGACGTTTCCGCGGCAGACGTGTTGCCCTATCGCAGCACTGTCACACGGCATGTTGGGGACATTGCTAGGCGCTTAAGAGGCGAGATACGTCCAAACGTACAATCTGCTGTGGAACAGAGGGCTTGTGCAGTGACAATGTACTTGTGGACCGATGATTTTAAGAAAATGCATTACTTGATGATTACTGCTCATTACAATGATAAAGAATGGCGACTGATAAACAACGTAAGTATAGAGATTATGGGGACTTTTGCACATCGGGACGTGGGATCGGAACGTCAGAGTTATTCGTGCTCTGCGGCCATCTTGTATCCAGGTGACCTTGATCCTTACCTTGGCCCCGGTGATATTTGACCTTGAATACCGAGAAAATCCAAAAATATACAAAAAAAATGCTAAAAGTCTAAGAAATTACATCCCATACTCATTCCACCATCTTGGATGGGGCAGTGAACCATATTGGTAGGTGCAACTGCCTGCCATCTTGGTCGGTGAAGTCCGCCATCTTGGTAGGTATCACAGCCATCGTCCACCATCTTGGTTTATTTTCGTTTGTCATTTGTTTTTACATTACTGGAGTTTGTCTCACACCTTAGTTCGACCGCCATCTTGGTTTTTTCGTTTCTCATTTGACTTACATTGCTGGTGCTGACCCCCTCCCAATATATTTGATTGCTCCACCAATGTTTCTCATTGGCTAATTACTCGGGTGTTTTCTAAAAACTTAGTTCCTACCAATCTGGGGGGAGGGAGCCGATTAATTGGTCGAACGAAGGTTTTCCGAAAACACCCGAGTAATAAGCAAATTAGAAACATTGGTAGAGCAATTAAATATATTGGAAAGGGGTGGGCAACTAGCCAATAAGAGTCAGGGGTTGGGAAATTTGTCAATTAAATATATTGTAAGGCGGGAGTGAATGGCGTCAGTCGTCTGCTGGGCGCGGTGCTGACTGTTTCATGCAGCACCAAACAGTAATGCCAACTAGAGCTTTGCCAGTTTTCTTTATGGGCGGTTTTCATAAAGTTGTTGCATGCCTTGAAGAAATGAATTACTTAATGAACTTTAAACACTCCACCTAGTGATAGGAAGTAATGGGCTATGGCAATTTGGTAGGTAGGTAGGGCTTAATGTATATTCGACAGCGAGGTCAATAGAGACGGAGCGATACGCTCAGAGGAGCGGGAACACGCAAGTTATCGGCCGTGGCCTGTAGTAAGGAGTCATCACAGCATTCGTCTGGAGAACCGAAATCACAAAGTCTGGACCAGAAATCGAAACGAATTCGCATAAAGTGGTGTCCCACTGCACCTCCTCACTCAGTGTGGGATTTTAAAGACTCGGAATAATCATACTATTATTATTCTCTGCAAATGTTAGAACTTCTCTAGAATTGGTGTGTGATGTGTATGGCTATTTAAACGAGAAGACCATATCACTGAGTTTCTCTAAGTGCAAAGTGGTTTAGCAGGCAGTCGTAAAAAATGCCGAGGTTCACTTATGCCGACTTTTGTAACACTGGAACTACAGATCCCAGAAGAATTCCATCAGTGTAATCAACATGGTCGTTCTTGCTCTTAAAAATACTTATACGGTGGAAGAAATTCCTTTTTTTAACTGAGGTCTGATAAAAACAATTTTTTTTTTTTTACCCTTGCATCAGCTTCAACAAAGGCTACACTGAGAAAACATTTTTCCGCGATTAATTCTTCACTGGTAGACCGGTTTTTTTTTCATATAAAATAGAAACCCTGGCTAATCAGATAAGTAATTATCAGTCAACGACTACGAAACAAATTAAAGTGCATCATTACATAAAATTTATTCATTCCCAAAGAACGTGATGTTGACAAAAATTTCGTTCTTCTAGTGATGAGATCTAAATTTCGTGATATAAAATATTTTAGCCAATCTTATCCTGTCATTTGGTTCCCTCTGTCAAATTTGTTGTCAACTTTCAAGTGTTCTGCCTAGTGAAAGATCACGGAACGAACAGTCACTTGTTTGGTAAATCTATGAGCTAGGAGCTTTATTGTTAAGAGTGGGGCAAATTTTCTTGCATTCTTTTATCTTCAAATGGATGGAAGAACAATATTACCTTGACATAATTAGTCTTTTATTCACGCTTTAAGGTTCGTTTTTATTGAACTGAAATTTTTTGCTGTCTCTTTACACTTGTCAATTTTTACCAACAGCATCCATTGCCTGCCATAGAATGGCCTCGATCTGATACTCAATTGACCTTGTAACATGTAAGAAATTTCCTTAAACAAAAAGATCACACAAATTGGTTAAAGTAAAATAATTGCAATATATATGAATTTCATTCGGTTTTACGGAAAAGCAATTAATTCCAAGAACGAGATATTTTCATCTTTATACAAAAGTTCATATAACTTGTTTATAGGACTAAATTTCTATTACGTGGTGAAGTAGAGCGGCCGTTTTCTTTTCGGCAACTTTTTCTTGTCTGGCTGTTATGTTAGCGCCGTTTTTGGACACGCATAATATAATTGTGAGCTAGTAATGAAAATGAAGCTGTAGTTTGGCCGAGTTACGAAAAACATAATAATAAAAGGGAATTTGCACCATACAAGTAGCAAATAAACCCACTATAGTGACTGATTTCACAGATCTAGCTTTCTGTAGAATATTTTCAACGGTAGAGTGAGCACTTTTAAAGGCCCTCCCAGCAAGCGTACAAACCAAAAAATTGAATTTTATTATACTCTCAGACGTTAACTTTTGGGAATTGTAAAATTTATACACTGTGTTTATTAGTCAAGTGGCAATTTTTATATCAACGATCGGCGAAAGGATACAAATAAGCTGAAAGGAACTTTTACGCGTGGTCTGAAATAGTGCTCACTTTACCGTTAACAGCCAATACCAAAGCATTACGGGAAGATCTCGCGCCTATGGAAGAGTATTTGTTTGATCTGATGGGACGGACCCGTTCAAACGAGCACCTGAATCGAGACCGCCTGGCAGACCGTAAGCGAGGCCTGTCCTTGACGAGGCTTGCAACCCCGGCCGCTAGATGGCACTCGGCGACGGGGGCGGCCGTGTGGGTGTGGCTTGTCTCCCCCCTCTCGCCTTATTCTTCCATCCTTCTCTGTAGCCGTATTAGGCGCGGGATGCCCGCACTTGCCGTCGCGAGGCCTTGTGGGACTGTGAATACAAACGACCTGCTTACCGCTCCTTGCTGGACTTATCCCCGGACACCCACTACCGCCGCCACATCTCTTCTTGCTCCCGCCAGGGGCAGAGGAGGCGCTGCACTACTGACTCTAGGCTATACATGGGCTGCTCATCGTTAATTGAGCACTACCCGAATCCCTGCCTATGATCTAGTTATCTTCTCACATTGCATCCTTTCCCCATATTGTAAAATTTGCGTTCCCGTCTACAGTCTCAATTTATTGATGCGCCATAATAAAAACCTAAAATTTTTTAAGCCATATTTCACAGAAATTTTTTATTTCGTTATTTCAAAGATATTTACATAAGTACCAAGTAAATGTAAATATAGGTAGTCAAATGATTATAGTTTTCAAAACATAGCAGAGAGAAGTAAAAACTTTCGGAATATGGTAGCCCAAGTTTCTAAGCTCATAACTAACTTTGCCAACAAAATCTGGCATCCTGAACCTCTTTTAAAATATGTTTTTTTTTAAAGGTTTTGCCAACTAAGTTTTAATAGTCCCAGAGAAAATAATATTAATATTAATTAGTTTCTCTTGGGCGAACAAAAATGTGTTGGCCATAATATCAATACATATTTTTTAAGAGCTTCAGGATGACAGTATACGAGTACCGATTGTAAAATATTCTTGACACTTAATTGTTAGATAGCGTATATGATACATATCACATGACGTGTGATTTTATTGGCAAAGTTAATAAGGAACATAGAAGTTTGGGCTCCCATATTCCGAAATTTCGAATTTTCAGAGCTATATTTCAAAAACTTTAATTATTTGACTACAACTATTTATATTTATGTGACCCGTACATAAAACTCTTTTAAATGATGAAGTCACAATTATCATGAAATATAGCATAAGGGAAAGTAAATATGTTAATTCGTGCTGTATGTTTTCAAAAGATGAAAAATTGTTTTCACTAGCCATAATTTAAAACTTTAAACTTCCAACACAACGTGAAGTCTTACAATTACTTTCTATCAAATCCCTTTCGAATTAACCGGGAGGCTTGCCAGTGTGTGTTGCAGTATATAAATATATATATATACACACACACACACACACTGGAGAGTAAAAAAAACTTGTATATGCGTGCGTAAGCAAATAATAGAATTATGGAACCAATCAGAGTAACGCGATTCGATCGGCAGCGCCTATACAAAACAACAAGCGTCTGGCAAAGATGCTTGATCGGTTTCTGCTGCTATAATGGCAGGTTATCAAGATTTAAGTGAGTTTGAACGTGGTGTTATAGTCGGCGCACGAGAGATGGGACATAGCATATCCGAGGCAGCGATAAAAATTTGGATTTTCGCGTACGACCATTTCCCGAGTGTGCCGTAAATATCGGGAATCCGGTTAAACATCAAATTTTTGACATCGCTGCGGCAGGGAAAAGGTCGTGAACGAACGCGACAAACGACGACTGGCGAGAATCATTAAACGTGACAGACGTGCAACCCTTTCTCAAATTGGCGCAGATTTCAATTCTGGGGCATCAACAAGTGCCAGCGTGCGAACTATTCAACGGACCATCATTGGTATGGGCTTTTGGAGACGAAGACCCACTCGGGTACCGTCGTTGACTGCACGACACAAAGCTTTACGCCTCGTCTGGGCCCGCCAACACCGCCATTGTACTGTTGATGACTGGAAACACACTGCCTGGTCTGACGAGTCTCGTTTCCAATTTTATCGGGCAGATGGACGTTTACGGGTATGGAGACATCCTCATGAATCCATGGACCTTACATATCAACAGGGGACTGTTCAAGCTGGTGGAGGCTCTGTCATGGTATGGGGCGTGTGCAGTTGGCATGAAATAGGACCCCTGATACGTCTAGATACGACTATGACAGATGACAGATACATAAGCATCCTGTCCGATCACCTGCACCCATTCATGTCCATTGTGCATTCCGACGGAAGTGGACAGTTCCAGCAGGACAATGCGACACCCCACACGTCGAGAGTTGCTACCGAGTGGCTCCAGGAATACTCTTCTGACTTTAGACACTTCCATTGGCCACCTAAACCACCAGACATGAACATTATTGAGCATATCTGGGATGTCTTGCAACGTGCTGTTCAAAAGAGATCTCCACCGCCTCGCACTCCTATGGATTTGTGGACTGCCCTGCAGGACTCATGGTGTGAATTGCCTCCTGCATACCTTCAGACATTAGGTCGAGTCCATGCCACGTCGTCTTGCGGCACTTCTGCGTGCTCGCGGGGACCCTACACGATATTAGGCAGGTGTACCAGTTGTTTTGGCTCTTCAGTGTATATGTGTGTATATATATAAACAGAATGTTTGGAAACTGAGTGACCAAACTCCAGACATAGTTTATTTGGACGAATAGTGAAATACAAATCCTATAAACTTACATCCGGAAAAGGAATTTTAATATGAAACGCTGGTGTTCAAATTTGCTGCGAAAAACACCTCCAAAACAAGACTGTTCGATCATGCGTGTAGGAAAAGTTGCACAGGAAGTAGGCGCGGGACACTGTGTATCTAAATAGTATAAAACAAAGTCGCTTATCCGCGTCTGTCTGTGTATTCGCTTAGTACTTCTAAACTACCTGATGGATTTTGATGCGGTTTTCAACATCATTTATAAAATTTCTTGAAAAAGGTATTAGCGTATAAAACATTTATATTGAATTTAAGGATAGTAGAGAAATGTCGGACCGTTTGTAATCAAGTGGTAAAAAAACCTCTTTTAGGGCGCTTACATGGCTTGCGCTGACTAAACCATAACATATACATCAAATTAATGTAATACAGAATTGTAGCTCTCATAAAGGTATACAGAAAAGTCCGCATTAGCATATGTTTATATTTTAAGGATGACCTACAGTAACCCTTTTTGTCTTTCAAAGTATCGCTCTAAAAACTAAATAGTTACCGGGCGAAGCCGGGCCGGTTCGCTAGTATGTAATAATTAAGTATTGCTCTCCTACCACCCATACAACTCGTCTTACACGCATAGTCAACACAGCCTTGCTCTCCAGTCGTCGTACGCCGAAACTTTGAATACATTTACATTATATAAAAATACTTTTTCCACATATATGTGGAAAGGAATATTTTATTGCGATCGGTCGAAATAAACCATGTCTGAAGTATGGGCAGTGATTTTCCGAACATCCGGTATAGTAATGGGAATGTAGTGGAAAGGCATGGGTGGCTCTTTAAGAGGATTGAGCCATCCTAACTTGGATTTGTGGTTTTTCTATGAAACATAGCAATTGAGAATTGGTTTTATATTTTCGGGCTGACAAGACCATAAGTAAAGCTTGTCACACTTCCTCGTACCTTCACGATAGGTTGTCTCTTCCTGTTATCACTTCCGAAGTTGTTCGTTTAGAATAATGACCTTATTCTTCTCAGATGCTACCCAATAGAAATTACTGAAGGGAGTGGAGTTTCAGAGAATTAAAAAAAGTTTTGGAAACTGTTATTTATGCCCTGTCGCGCCAAAACAATTGGTTTACCTTCTGGAATTGAAGGCATAGCGAGAATACTGCTAAATTCAAGGTGGAACAGATAATTAATTCCCCCTTAACGGCGAGGTCTTGAGAGCTATGAGGGTGAAACGAGGAGAATACACAGCAGCGCAGGAACGCAAAGGAGGGGAAACAGGAAATCCCCAAGAAAACCCAGTGGCATCGTCCGGCACGATTCCCACGTGCGAAAATCCTGAAGCAAACTCGGTTCGACTTGGTGGAATGCGAGCGCTCTAACCCCTACACCACCTCGACCCACCCCTTGTAATTATGGGCAGTGACTATTTTTGATGGGTTGGTTCCAAAAATGCCCACATTACCGTGAACAGAATATACATTATGATACCCTCACCGCCTTCCATTAAAACAGAAATTAATATTCTTCTAACCACGACACAATATATACACAACTTATACACGCAACACTTCCCAACTTAAAAAAAGCCTTTTAACTTATCAATACCCACCAAAATATGTGCAAAATATGATTTTAAAATACACAACATATTTGAGAACAACTCCAGGAATTTTAGAAGTTTTTTTTTGTGTTGACGAATATTTGCTTTATTAATAAATGCATGTGCTATATATAGTGTAGTGGCGAGGTCTTGAACGCCGTTGAGGGTGAAACGAGGTAAATACAGAGAAGCGACGGAATGCTAGGGCGGTGGAAGCGGGAGAGCCCCAAGAAAACCCGCCAGTCAGCAGCAGAGTCCGCCACGTTTCCCTCATGCGATAATAGGGTTGATCCCGCTGGGAATCGAACCCAGTTCGCCTTTGTCGGAGGCGAGCAGCCTGACTACAGCGCCACCACGGCCTCCAATGGAAGTACAGAACTTGAAAGTGCTTCGCGGATTCATTCAACGACAAAGTAGTCTTCAAGCACTTCTTTCGTTTCTTAAAATTATTGTACTGCGGTTATTTAGACACATCCTGCCCTGTGTGTCTATGAGCCAGTAGCAAAACACGGGCCACAGGAACGACGAGTCATGAACACCCCTGTAAAAAGGCTTCATCCTGTTGAGATAACCGATAGAAAAACGTCCTCTTTCATTTGTCTTCTTATACGTACTCCTGTTTTGCAATATATAAAGAAAATAGAGTCGCGTGTTAAACATAGGGCACATCTATCTCCTCCAACGTAGATATCCGATCCCCTGCCAAAGTCTATTTGGTAGGGGATCGAGGAGACGCCTATTAGGGATCTGCAAATTCATTTTCTTGGGGGAAAGTCCGAAAACCACGTGGGAAATAGCTGTCTTACTTAAAGCTGGTAGGAATCGAATACAAAATCCCCCGAATGCTAGTCACTTGTGCTGCCAAATGACTCAACACTCTTGATTGCAAAGAATCGGGCGGAAATAAATGTCTGGCTTACTTAAACACTCCAGTTTGCATGGTCACCCGTAGTACTTATTTGTCAGCCAGTATGATAGTTACAAAAAACCAATGGAACCAATTCCAACATAACTTTGTATGCTAGCAGTATCTACTACAACAATCAATTGTGACTACAAACAGCCTCTTTTGTCCGTCATCTTATATGGCAGCACCACACGACAAAATAAAGTGTTTGTATAACATCTAGGGGACACAATTAACCAAGTCTTGCCAAAGTTGGCAACCAAGCTGTACTACGGAATACCATGTACATTTATATTTATTTAGTGTATCATAAACTTATTTTCAAAATGGCATTAATATTACAAGTTTAGCTTAATATGCCAAATATATANATATATATATATATATATATATATATATATATATATATATATATGAAACCATGAAACAAATTTCAACCTAACTTGGTATGCTGCCAAATGAGTATTTTTTGCCATGTCTCGGGAAAAAATCAACCTATTACTACAAAATCTGGTTGGCAAGTAGTACTGAGGGTGACCGTGTAAACTGGCGTGTTTTACGTAAGTCAGACATTTATTTTCAGAATGGCGACCACGTAAACATTTTAACTTATTATGCTATATCTACGAAACCATGTAAAATATATCAACTAAATTTTTCATGCTGGAAATACCTATAAAAACCACGAAATGTGTCTACAAAGTATATTTGGTCCGCTATATTGTAAGTTAGCATAACATTAAAATAATTTGTATGTCATATTTCGGAAACCGATAAACTGGTTCCTACCGAATTCGGCAAACAAGTTGTTTTTGCCAGGCCAAGAAAACTGCTAGGTTTGAATAAGTCAGGCCCTTCATAAGACCGCGAGGGAAGATTGTAGCAAAGCCAGTTCAATCCAATTGTTTAGCCAGCGTCCTTTTGCCTAACACGCATTTCGCCTAAAGGAGCTTAGTCTACATTTCAGCATGTCCTCCACCCAACACGTATTCGCATAGAAGAGGGGATTCCAATAACAAGAGAATTAAGTTTGACTGCATCACAAAAGCCGAAATCATAAATTAAGACTGAGCATCGGTTGAATAGAATCCCTGTGTGCACCACCTGACAGATAAATCCGAAATATTCTAATAAAAATGTTTCACTTTGGCGTGAAGAAAAAAAATAGTAGACTTCTGAACAGTGAGGGTGGAAGACGATTTTCAAGCAGTAGCACTTTTTTTTTTTAGGAAAGCATAAACAAAATGCATGAAAACATTGCCGATTTGCAACAGCCAGTTAAGTCACTTCGGCAGTGGATGTCCCTCACCATTCAAGAGTAGCCATGCACGTTTGCAGCTAAATGTTGTCTACTCACTCGCAGCCAACGGACAAAGTCAGTGGCTGCGCAGCTTCGGTGCACCAACGAAAAAAAAAAATTGAGAGACTAAGAAGAGGTAATTTCTACGTAATGGAAAACTACACAGACGGTAACACTAGACACCGCAGCTGAAGGCGTAAATTAAATGACATGGTAATGGCAAACTGCTGGATCTCTCATTAGCGTGCACTNTTGCAACAGCCAGTTAAGTCACTTCGGCAGTGGATGTCCCTCACCATTCAAGAGTAGCCATGCACGTTTGCAGCTAAATGTTGTCTACTCACTCGCAGCCAACGGACAAAGTCAGCGGCTGCGCAGCTTCGGTGCACCAACGAAAAAAAAAAAAAATGGAGAGACTAAGAAGAGGTAATTTCTACGTAATGGAAAACTACACAGACGGTAACACTAGACACCGCAGCTGAAGGCGTAAATTAAATGACATGGTAATGGCAAACTGCTGGATCTCTCATTAGCGTGCAATGAAGCTCCCCGGAAAGGGAGAATATTTTTTCCAGCCACCGTTTATATGCGCTACAGCGCACACCTCGTAGACTCGNTGAAGCTCCCCGGAAAGGGAGAATATTTTTTCCAGCCACCGTTTATATGCGCTACAGCGCACACCTCGTAGACTCGGAAAGGCAAGTCTGTTCTCACCTGCCACCTTCCCGTCGAAGAGTCAAACGAAACGTAATTAGTTCAGCTGTCCTGCCTTTGCCGCGTCCCGCCGTCCGTCTGTTCTCTTCTTTCCCGGTGGAAAATTCTCTCACAGACGTGTGCGCCTGTGTGTTTATAGTTCATGTATAATATTTATATAATATATGCCTATCACTGCGCGTTTTTTTAAAGTCTTTAAGCTTTTAGACTAATGCACATAGTTACTGGTGTCGCTGTTCTATCTGTCACTTAACTACATATTTTCTGCTAATCCGTACCATACGTGGGTACATAATTTATACGTAACTAATACAATATTTTTATTAATTTTAAAGTATAGTATTTAGGCAACTTAAAATGACACTTATCTCAGAAGTAGCATTTATGATAAAGCGGTAAGATAATCAGACACCTGTACCAAATACTTCCGTTCATGATATCTATATCTTATCAAAATAATGGCTGGAGTCGCGTCCAAGCATTATTTGTGGAATTAACTGTAGCTACAATTTTTTTTCTTCCATAACAGTTTTCGAACATAAAATTATACTGAACTATTGAGTATGTGTCAGTGTTATATTTCCTTCTCCCTTCAGTATGCGATTACCNTCGAACATAAAATTATACTGAACTATTGAGTATGTGTCAGTGTTATATTTCCTTCTCCCTTCAGTATGCGATTACCTCTTGTACGTCAAGATGAAAATTAGCACTTCGCGTAGTCTCACTAGCTTTCCTTGAACTCCGAGAGCGTTTTTACTGTGTTGAGACAACGCGGTGAGGCAAGTGTGAGTGGAGTCTGCAGCTTAGTGAAGCCGACTGCCGAACCCGAGGGACAGCTTTGTCTTTCGGCCAGCCCAGAGGATGGACGAGACAAAGTGAGATGAGATAGGGATGGATCAGTGGTAGAATGAACAGTGGAGTCTGCAGCTTAGTGAAGCCGACTGCCGAACCCGAGGGACAGCTTTGTCTTTCGGCCAGCCCAGATGATGGACGAGACAAAGTGAGATGAGATATGGATGGAGCAGTGGTAGAATGAACACGGGGGAGGAAATGGGAATCACCCGAGAAAACCCACACCGAGGCAGTGCGAGGTTGGTGGCCACACCTAATTACAGGGCCAGCCATGTTTTTTTCTTAACGACGGGAATGTTGCGCAGTTTGCAATTCTCCAAAAAATAATAGCAAATAGAAAAACGGTGTCACGATCCGCGGGAAATGCCCTGCCGTACACCGACCCTCAGTGCAAGCAGTACATTTCTTTCTGCTTGGAGCTGGTGAACGTGTGCGTCAGTCATTTGAACCTGTATCAGTACACGTGATGTAACATCTCCATTATCTCCGGTAGTCCTACCTTACGAAACTGCGAACAAAGAGACTGTGGACCATTTTAATGTACGCAATTGGTACTGCCCCAGCGTCATGTTTGGCTGAAGTTGTTGAAATGGCTCGGTGAATGTGGCGTTTTAAACCGAAGCACTTGTGTTACAGCCACTTTGAAAGTAAGTGTTTAATTTTCCAAAACACCAATTATTTTAGGGTGGCTTACCACAACACTTTTTGAAAGCAAGCTTTTTACGTGGAAATTGGTTGGTTGGCTTTTGATATATGGAATAAGAGCCATATCTTAAAAGTGGCAGATTAATGTATGCATGTGTTGGTGAATACACTCTTAAAATTGTGAAAAATCAACAAAACAAATGTGATTAACGGTAGTTGAATATTTTCTGACATATAATATATCATCCAAAAAAAAAAAATATATGGTCGTCACTTTAAGAGGGAGTATTTGAAACTGTTGAAAAGACCAATTTTAATTTCGTTAGAATGTACCATAAGTCTATCAAAATCAATTAAATTTGCTGCACGTGTTCAACGGTTTGTTTAGACACGCAAAAAAGGTAAGGTAACCTCAAAAATTTTAATTCGGTGATGCATTATTCCGTAATCAAATCCACGCCACCTCGCAGTATTCAAGAACGCCGTGGACGACAGTTGTGGTATTTAAAAAAAATAAACTAGTGTTGGTTTAGTATGTAAACATCTCTCCTTGCTTAGCTGATAACAATTAAATTTAAGTCAAAGTGACAAGCGTGAAAATGACGCACGAGAAGACTTTTGTCTATAATGCATTTAATTTACTGAAATCGCTGGAATATATGTTTATGAACCAATTATACTACATGCCACTTAATAACTTAATTATATTACAAATGTCTTATAATTCCTGTTTAATTTCGCAAGCCACTAAGAATTTAAACATGAATATCTAATGTTTACTGAGGCGTTAGTTAAGAAAGAAACATAGCCTCGTTATCGATGTCGGTTAATGCCTTCAGCGACAAAGGAGGGGTCGGAGAGATACGGATGGCTTGTAACAAAGGATGGATCGTGTAATGCGGTAGAAACACCGTAACTTAATAACTAGTTAAGCTCGGCGGAAATCGAATCGCCGTAACCTCGTGCCCAGGGCGGCACGTATTCTCACACAGATGTTACGGCGTTGCGGTAAAGTGCTGGTCAAATAAAAATACGTTATTTTATATCTGCACGAAATGCTGTTTGACTGGTAGACATTACTTTACGAGTGCTATTTCCTTGCGTAAAAAAGATTTTAGGCGGCATATTTTTCTTGCACTTTGGCCTGTCAAAATAGCAATTCTAATGATTTTTTTAGTAAGTACAATTAATAAAAACTAACTCGCTTACCGAAATGAGATAATTCACATTTAAATAAGATACCACGAGACAGTGTAAGGAATATTTAAAATCACGCAATAAAATATTTCGCAGTTTTTTTAAATTGTTTGAAATAAGGAAATATATGCATATGTTTAATCTGCAGCTCTCAATGATTTTTTCTAATACAAGTTTTGCTAAGCATGCGTTCAAATAAATTAACACCTGCCCATTTTGTCGCCCTTTTGGACAATTTTTGACATACCTTAATGCAAACATAATGTGATCTGATTTTTTTATGCTAGGAAAAAGCACTTACAAGTAACGTCTGCCAGTTGAACGGAGTTTCGTACAAGTATAAAATAATGCATCAGTTGGTGACCAACACCTTTAAGGAACAAAGTTGAGGGGAAAAAATGAGATGTAATAATGTCACGGCTTCTTTTTTTCCTCAGAATCTCTGTCTTTTCCCTGGCGCAAGTAAGTGCACGCACGGTCACGTGAAAACGGTGGAAACGTCGTCGAATTTTCTGATAATTTAATTTTTCCGAGTGGCAAAGAAACAAATATATTCAAGACATCCCGTTGTCTTTAGCCTATGTACATAACCCTGAGATGTAAAATACTGACTAAGTGCTGCTATTCGACTAAATTTAAATTAGTTGAACGGAATTGAAATCGAAAAATGCAATTTAATTTTTTACTTGGGAAATTAAAAAAAAAAAAATCGCGAACTTTTTATGTTTATCACAAATGTGTGAATTGAAAAAAAAAACGCTGTTTTTTTTATTAAAACTGCGTAGCCTATACGACAGATGACAAAGCTTGTTTACACATTAAGTAAGCAAGCCAGCCAGTCTCGATTGCGGTTTATAGTTTTCATCCTGAATGGGTGCATTTGAGGGGAGCAAGTTCCGAACTTTCCCAACCTCATTACATGCAGACAAATAATGACACCGCTCTTTACCACGTGTCCAGCCACTTCAGTATCTGTTGCACTTTTAAATTCTATTAAGTGGAAGTTTACTGATTTGCAATCGTATGTAACCGCTTGAATTAATGGCTCCACTTAGAATCGGTGAAAAACCACCGGTTGTTTCAGGGGAACAATTTCGCTGATAAAGTAAGAGTGAGAGTCAACTGCATGTGACGAATTAAGTATTGGTTTTAGTGAAATTAGCCAAATAATTATGAGAAATGAACATATTTCTGACAGTCACTGTTGATGTGGAATTTAACGCAATTAAAAAAATAATTAAAAAACGGATTTCGGTAAGTATTTGAACTTAATGTAATCTGCCTCCAGATGCCTTACGAATTCAACTACCAAGCGGACGTTGACTTCTATGGTGAAAATAAGTTTATTTAAGTATTATATCAAATATATGTAGCTTAAATTTTGGGCGATATCCTTTAATTTTTAGTTTAATTGGTAATATGCTTTACATCATTCCATGCAGTTTAAACAACTCATTTCATGCAGTTTAAACTACTCATTCCGGGCAGTTTAAACCACTTATTTCATACAGTTTACACCACTCATTTCATGAAGTTTAAACCACTAAACCACTCATTTCATGCAGTTTAAACCTCCAAACCGAGCGCTATGATGATTAAGTGAAAACAAAATAAAAGACTAAATGTTCTTGTTATCTCGTAATGTGCTGTTATTAAAGATTAAACCCACATTTGCAAAAGTACATTTCATCGGTTTCATTAGTTCATGCGCTGTTTACGTTTTGTTTTTGTGTTTATGAAAATTGTCCCACTTAAGATTATATTTATTTCATTTTATACACCTTACTTCACTGATCCATCAGTCAAAATGCAAAAACTGAAAAACAGCAAATTAAATGGTTAACGAATCAGTGGAAAATGTCACCGAATCAATAACTGAAGGATAATGGTCACAATTCCACTAATTCGTCAGTTAAATTTACTGAAGTGACTGTTGAATAATTCAGGTGCTGTTAACTGATTAAAACAGTGAAATTCTCACTGATTATGATTTTAAAGTGTAGGGTATCGTACTGTTCAAACACTGCGCATAGAAATTATATACCATCGAGTCTCACCATGACCACCAGCTAATACCGAGAACAACTTGTTTATATTTTTTATTTATTACAGGATTTACTTTGAACCCATGTTGAGCTTAATGGCTCAGGATATGAAACTTACCAGTATAATACGATACAAATACAATACAACACAATATATAAAACATTTATGAATAAGTCACGAAGTTACACAAAACAACAATATAAAACAGTAAATAAATTCACAATACTTGTGAACTATCACATAGGCCTTCTATATATTAACACAATCTCCATCTTAAAAATAAAACAATTAATTTTATTATCATCACAGTAAAAAAAAGACAATAATTCTATAAGAGGACTATAAGAGCAATAATTTGAATATAGTGACGTTAGACGACATTGAAAAATTCATCGATACTATAGAAATGATGGCTTTCTAAATACATCAGCCAGACGGCATGGCAGTAATTCAATAAGCTGCAGAGAGGTTGGCAAGATTGTATGGAGCAATGCGAACTGCAGTGTGGCTGATAGTTGCTCAAGAGACAGCCCATACTTCATGGCAGGCGATTCATACGGCGAACAAGTACATCGAGTTTGTCCCAAAGCTGCTACGATTGGGTTCAAGTATGGGTAATCCGAGTTCGAGGAAAGTACTTTAAATTCTTTTTGTCGTGCTCGTCCAACCACTTTCGGAAAATTCTGACCTTACGACGCGTCGCGTCGTCCTGGTGGAGCATCCGGTCCACCTCAGGGAAGGTAGTAAGCATACATGAGTACTCGCGGTTAATTGAGCAGTTCTGAAAACCATCTTTGAATAATGTCACTGCCCTTACCTGCATATATATTAACGGGCACACTGATGAGGGTTCGATATCCCTCAGTAGCGTAATTTTTTTTACTAATAATATCTATTATTGTGACAAAATAACTGTACTTAATTCATTTTTCATTGGAATGTCGTTCACAAGCAATAAGATAATTGCCAACGCGAGTTTTAAAATTAATGTAACACAAATTTGTTTTGCCTGCAACTTAAACACTATTTTAACGTCGGCAGTACAGTAACGACGTAACTTTACTTCAAAAGTACTTTATATTACGTTTACGTAAATAGCACAAGAGTGCATTGTACCAACAGCAACATTTGTCCCTGCAACAGTATTACTGTTGGCAATTAGACATTTATCTGTGTGGGGGGGCCGCCAGGCCTCGTAGTGGCGATACGTTTCTGCGCATTGTTGACAAGTCGTACTGCTGTGGTGATGCTTCCGTGTAGGCTGGTGTCTGGAGAAGCTGCTTAAATTCACGTGGACAAGTGTAGACTTTCTTTGAATTGACAGTTAACGGTGTTGAATTTCCCGCGCCCTCTGTTGTCCTTCCACACTCAACAGCTACATAAGTGCTCAAGTCGCACGCATCCCCAGCTGCACACTTGGTGCCGTCTTCTTAATGTGGTTGGTGCTGTTTTATTTATGTTAATACGTAAAGGTGTTCGTTGTGTGAACTTTCTAGCTGCCGCTGGAGCTACGATTCTCTGCGTACAGAGGAAAATAGCTCTCCGTGTAGCTTCGGTAATGTTCCTCGCCAAAATCTCTGCGTTATTGAGAATTCGTATTGCAAGTGTACATTTCCGGGGGGAACTTCCGTGACTGAACGGAAAGTTTAAGAATGCAGCAGCAACGTGGGATGCAAAGTGATTCGGCAATCGTGACGTTCTACGAGGCACGGCACAAACCAATGAGACATCAAACCCCAGCAACTTGAGACCAATCAGAGATTGAGTATCTACGTGTACCATCAAAGGGATCGCCATTCCGGGTCGCTTCTATAATCAGCGACACCTGGTGCTGTCTTGCTATATGTGATGGTTATTTTCTCACAGGTGCATCGGTTTGTTACTCGAACGGAACTTCAACCAGTGATTCTACACACCGCAGTGGTGTATTGGTTACACTACCCCCTCTCCCCCCTCTAAGGTAGGCTGGCTTCGATTCCGGGCGGGGTCACTCCATAATTTTCGCATATGGGAATCGTGCCGGACGATACTGCTGGTCGGCGGGTTTTCTCGGGTATCTCCAGTTTTTCCCACCCTTGCATTCCGCCGCTCCTCCATACTCACCTCGCTTCACCCTCATCGGCTCTCGCGATCTCTATGTTAAGAACCGCCCAAATATCTCCACTCCGCTCGCCTTTCGCAAGTAAATGTTCATAAAATTGTTCATTGAAGAAGGTTGTTTGTGTGCATTTAAAATACTGGCAAACAGGTGTGCCTGACAACCAAGCACAATATTGCACTCTACCGCGGCTGGTAACAAACGCCTGCTTGGAAAGTTGCACTGAAAATTGCAGCTGTGCAGATATTTTGTATACATTTCAATACAACAGGTGGCAATTTTTCTTTTATAATACAAGATCAAATTTTATCATGCTCTAAACGAACAAATGCTACCAGAAGCAATCGATCAAATGTTTTTGAATAGGTACTTCAGAAGTATTAAATTTAATATACTTGATGTTTCAGTAACTTTGTTCCGATGTTATTATTTCATTTGAGTTTGTATAATGAAATGAAGCAATAATGTTATCCTCCGTAGTTAAGGTAACCAACAATACATATAAGATACAGGATACAGTTATTTTGTTAGTCTCTTTTGGAAATACATTCACAATTTAAGCTTTAATTTACTGACTCAGGCATTTCAAAAATTGGGCTACATTTTCTTACGAGTCATCTTTACATCTGCAGGAGTAAGTATGCAACACGCATTAACACCATTTACTTTAAGGTTAATCTATTTTTGAGGTTTTTAGCGAAACTATATACGTCACCACCTGCAATGTGGTATCAAATTAAAGGTATTTATCCAATAATGGCGCATATAACAAGTGTATTGTAATATTCGAACTTAAATTTTCTTTAAAGCAAGGTATTCATTAAAAAACACGACCACAAATAAACTCGACACTTTGTAGCTTAAATACCGGCCCAAAATAGTGTTTCGCTCTTCTATGCAGCATCTTTAATGTGTTCTGCGTCGAAATGTGTTATTATATTGTGCCTGACGTGTAAAGTAATTCTGAAAAATACAAAAACCTAAACTATTTTGTGATAACAAAATCGTGCAAGGAGATAGAACACTTTTATCCTGGGCTCAAAGGCCATCTCTGCTCNAATTTCAAAAATTGGGCTACATTTTCTTAAGAGTCATCTTTACATCTGCAGGAGTAAGTATGCAACACGCATTAACCCCATTTACTCTAAGGTTAATCTATTTTTGAGGTTTTTAGCGAAACTATATATGTCACCACCTGCAATGCGGTATCAAATTAAAGGTATTTATCCAATAATGGTGCATATAACAAGTGTATTGTAATATTCGAACTTAAATTTTCTTTAAAGCAAGGTATTCATTAAAAAACACGACCACAAATAAACTCGACACTTTGTAGCTTAAATACCGGCCCAAAATAGTGTTTCACTATTCTATGCAGCATTTTCAATATTCTCTGCGTCGAAATGTGTTATGATATTGTACCTGACATGTAAGGTACTTCTGAAAAATACAAAAAACTAAATTATTTTGTGACAACAAAATCGTGCAAGGAGATAGAACACTTTTATCCTGGGCTCAAAGGCGCACAGCAGGGGGTGACAGGAGAATTACGCAAGTGATCTTACATTTAGAGGGCTCGGGAAATCCGTAGCCTTCGTGCATTGCCTCTCGTTGAAAATGAACTCTGTACGAAATCGAACACTATAATACGACCAAACTGCAATCGCAACGTAAACTAAGTTTTCTTTTTTTTTTTAATATTTAATTAATCTATTAATGCACGGTGTTTAGAGATGTGCAACACAACTGAGTGCGTTATTGTGTAAGTGCGTGTACATGAATGATATGGAAAAATTAAAATTATGTAAAATCTCTTTGAATTTAAAAATGGCGAAGAAAAACGGAAGAAAAAATCTCTCACCGCTCTTCTTGCGATGCAATAGCAATATGAATCTCATATTGTTTTAATGGGGCAGTGAACAATTTTGCTTGTACGAAAATATTCAAATTGCTTTAACTTGGAAAGTTTAAACTTCACAAAAAGAATAAAAAGCTATCTGTTTGTCGCTGTTCGTATAGTTCTTAGATGTGCGAGAAATGAACATTACAAACCATTTCAGCGAAGTTGACCTTATACGTAAAAATTATATTTTCAGTGTAATAAATTAGGGCAGATGGGTGTTTTTTAAAGTCCACGTACATTTCAAAACTTCCCGCAAGAAAAAAAAAACACGACAAATTCGTCGCTGTTCGAACTGAGGCAAGAAATACCCACTGTAAATATTTTAAGCGAGGTTAAACTTATTAAAAAAAGTCCTTGGAATTTCAATATAATAAACACGTGTAAAAAGCGAGTGTTTTATACCACGCACATAAAAATTTTTTTAACAACTCTTTCGAAATATATTATTTACAAAACACAATAACTTAAAGTTTGTAATTCCTAATCGCAATTCCTGAACAAGTGTTGTNAAAATGACGCAAAGCAGGGGGTGACAGGAGAATTCACACGCAAGTGATCTTACCTTTAGAGGACTCGGGAAATCCGTAGTCTTCGTGCATTGCCTCTCGTTGTAAGATTAAATCTGTACGAAATCGAACACCGGACTGCAAGAGCAACGTAAACTAAGTTTGAATTTTTCAAAAATATTTTATTAATCTTTAATAATGCACGGTGTTTAGAGATGTGCAACACAACTGAGTGCGTTATTGTGTAAGTGCGTGTACATGAATGGTATGGAAAATTCAAATGATGTAAAATCTCTTTGAATTTAAAAATGGCGAAGAAAAACGGAAGGAAACATCTCTCACGGCTCTTTTTGCGATGCAATAGCAATATGAATAGCATATTGTTTTGATGGTGCGGTGAACAATTTTGCTCGTATGGAAATATTCAAATTACTATAACTTTGAAAGTTTAAACTTCCCCCAAAGAATAAAAATCGATCTGTTTGTCGCTGTTCCTATCGTTCTTACATGTGCGAGAAATAAACATTACAAACCATTTCAACGAAGTTAACCTTGTACGTAAAAATTGGATTTTCAGTGTAATAAACTAGGGCAGAAGGGTGTTTTTTTAAAGACCACGTATATTTCAAAACTTCCCGCAAGGAAAAAAAAAACGACAAATTCGTCGCTGTTCGTACTGAGGCCAGAAATACACACTGTAAATATTTTAAGCGAGGTTAAACTTACAAATAAAGGTCCTTGAAATTTAAATATAATAAACACGTGTAAAAATCGAGTGTTTTACACCACGTACATTAAAAAATTCTAACAAACGTTTCGAAATATATTATTTACAAAACACAATAACTTAAAGTTTGTAATTCCTAATCGCAATTCCTGAACAAGTGTTGTCCTATGACAATCCTCGGATGATTGCATCACTAGAAATCACTCGTGTCTACAACTGATATGAAGTTATTTATTTGCAGACTCATTCAATTAATACAATACAACAAAAACATACCAACAAAAATAAACGTCAGAACGTAAATACGTACTTAGCCGGTCGTGCTTCATGGCCGACGGTTAAGGAAAATGGCGGACCAAGGAACAGTCAGCCAATTAACACATGCCGATAATACATTTCACTCGAGAAGACGCACTAGACAGGCGCCTACATCGAACTACGCTTGTTGGCATGTGCAAATACAAAAATAATTAACTGACAATATAATATCTCGACAACACCAGTAAGGTACTCACTTAAATATTACGAACGACAGCTCAATGACGTTTGCCGGGTTGGAAATGTTTCACATAACCGTGATGTAGGGCCTACTCATGATCTACTCTAATTTCTTAAAAAGTTTTTAAGGTCCTTGGTATACAGTCCAAAAATATTGTGCATTACTCGAAAAAAGTAATTTAAATTATAGGTGTTGTAATTGCCATTACATTTCAAAGTTATAATTTTAATTTTTTAATTCCGAGTACTTTTATCCCCCCATAATCGTCGCATAAATCGTCAGCATAACATANCAATTAACTGACAATATAATATCTCGACAACACCAGTACTCACTTAAACATTACGAACGACAGCTCAATGACGTTTGCCAGGTTGGAAATGTTTCACATAACCGTGATGTACTCATGATCTACTCTAATTTCTTAAAATGTTTTTAAGGTCCTTGGTATACAGTCCAAAAATATTGTGCATTACTCGAAAAAAGTAATTTAAATTATAGGTGTTGTAATTGCCATTACATTTCAAAGTTATAATTTTAATTTTTTAATTCCGAGTACTTTTATCCCCCCATAATCGTCGCATAAATCGTCAGCATAACATATATCTCGATACAACCATAAACTGACGTAATACTTTGCAAATTACAGCATTTACTGGTCACATGCTGTGTAGGTTGGTCACACTGTGTCAAAATTGACTGAAGTTAAGTGTAACGCAGTATACGCAATACTGGGCCAGAGAACTAGCTCCTAACACTAAATTGCATTCTTTTTTATAGTAAGGCATATCAAGCGTGGTGACAAATGCAGGTGTGTTTGTTTGTGTGCGCGTGTGTATGTACAACCNCAAGTTATAATTTTTAATTCCGAGTACTTTTATCCCCCCATAATCGTCGCATAAATCGTCAGCATAACATATATCTCGATACAACCATAAACTGACGTAATACTTTGCAAATTACAGCATTTACTGGTCACATGCTGTGTAGGTTGGTCACACTATCTGTCAAAATTGACTGAAGTTAAGTGTAACGCAGTATACGCAATACTGGGCCAGAGAACTAGCTCCTAAAAATAAATTGCATTATTTTTTATAGTAAGGCATATCAAGCGTGGTGACAAATGCAGGTGTGTTTGTTTGTGTGCGCGTGTGTATGTATGTATGTACAACCACATACACATATGCACACATTTCTTATGTCCCACACGAGTGAAACTGTAAGTTTATGGAACACCATAAGTTATGCGACTGGTTTGTATAATTAATATGCTTTTATTTCAGGCTGCAATTGTTGGTTACAAGACGAAAAAGGTTTTGTTCATTGACGTACGAAATAAGTAGTGCACTGTGTGTGATCAAGCAAAGAAACAAGGGAAGGAACAGCCATTGCACACATGTTACAACAATTGGAGTCAAGAACAAAGTGCATCCAGTATGGAAGCTGCTATTATCGTAGAAGACTTTTACAGAAGTGAAGAAACGTATGGTTTGCGGTATAGAATTCTGATAGCCGATGGCGATAGTAGTGTATACAAAAAACTACTTGAAGCAAGACCGTACAGAAACTTAACTGACGATAAACTGGAATACCGAAATAACCTTTTGCGTAATTACTGCAACAAGTTAAAAGACATCTTGACAACTGGAAAAAATGGCCCATTTCATTTGAGGAAACAAATACATGTCAAAAGCTTACAGTTGCGTGGTGCTGATGTAAAAGCTTCTGAACACAGAATGGACGAGGAAGTGGCTATGCACGAACGTATAGCGAACATGCGAAATGACATCATAAATAGCAATGATCATGTTTTTGCATCAACAATGTGTTTCATACTTCTGTGCTGGTGCAAAATAAGGTGAGAGAAATATAATTCCGCTTTTTAAGGAGCATTGCCTGTACCAACAAATAAAATCTGTGGCAGGTAAGTTGAGTAGGCATAGCCACAGTTTACTTTACAACATTAACAACAATTGCGTTGAGCATTACAACTTTGCATTACAACAAGCGCATCAACTACACGAAACGTGGATCTTATCAAGCACGATACTCCGCGGCGGTGGTTGCCTACAATTTCTGGAACTGTACACTATAAACTTCATAAAAATGTATGTGGTAAAAATCCAGGTACATTTACAAAAAGATTAGAAGCTCAAAGAAGACGGAATGTGGAAGTAGCTAGAATCACGGCGAAAGAATGTAGGTGGAAAGCCATCTCTAAAACCAAAGATGTTTTCTGGTAAAAAAAAGACATCGATCCTGATTATGAAACTTAGGCACAAAAGCCAGATCTACCTGCAGATGATTTCAATGTTCTGTGTAATGACTCACTGGAAAACTGGAAAGCCTTCAAAAAAGCAACGAAGCTGTGCATGAATTTGAAATACAAACCATGGAACTCCTGTATACTGGCCAGTTGATGGAAGAAAGACGGAAGCGACTAACAACATCAAATTTTGGCGATGCTTGTAGAAAGAAGACTTCCGTCTACCAGCTAAGAAAGTTAATTAAAAAATATTCTCTACACTGATCTTCAACACATATCAGCTGTGAAATACGGGAAAGAAAATGAGCACAGAGCTATTGAAGCACTGGAAGAAGCTGCACATGTAAAAAATCCGGAAATGTATGTTTTTTTATAGATCCGGAATTGCCGTATTTCGGTGCAACACCTGATGGATTGATAGACAAAGATGGCAATTGTGGAAGTCAAATGTCCGGCGTCCGCAGAATTTGCAACTTGATTGCATGATAATCCTTAATTTTAAATTATGCTTAATGTTTTACCTTCAGTTTGTTGACCAATGACTGCTGCCTACAAAGAAAACTTCAGGGTTAATTGCTGATAGACGACAGCCTTAATTTAGTAATTATTACTTAATTATTACATAGACATTCATTCAAGCTATGTGTTTGCTAGTGAACACTTGGAAGAGAGAATAATAGTATGGAGGCCAAGATCCCAGGTTGTGTTTAGCATGTTGTGGACCTGTCAATCCTCCTCAAATGGTCACTAATGCGTGTGGTCACAGGATGGCCTCGAGAACAAACGCACTTAGTGCTGTAACAGCACAAGGGAGTCGGCCTTCTTAACCAGTCGCGGATTTCTTAACACGCTAGCCAACACGGTAAAGATGACTCTTAACCTTTATCCGACATGTATCCAAGTATCTCGCTTGCAGATAGTGTTTCAAACATTGTCCTTGGTAGGATAATCTCACTATTATATAACGTCTTGACACATGGGCATTTCGGATTACAATCTACCAGCAGTTAAGAATTGAAAGCCTTGTACGCATTCAAGCAACGGTCACTGGTTCAATGGCTGCGAACGCCTTTAGACCTGACGTACCTGGTCCACTTAGCCAATCTAAATCTTCTGTTGGTTGCTGAATGTTCCTCAGTCGTTCGCAACCATGAAGGGCTCGTTTGTTGAATATGGCAAAAGTTGCACCGGTAAAACGGGAGTACGGTTTTTATGAAGACCTGCACAGTGAACTGCCAGATTAACAAGAGAACTTTTGAAAGCTTCTGGGAGTATTATTTTACCAGTTTTTATTATGGAAGGCTTGCATGTTAAACTTACCTGACAGATAAAACGCTACACTCATCTTTGGGATCCAAACACGCAGCTTCTGGGTCCTCAGCGACCTTGGCCATGGTATCATCTGAAACGAGAGACAATAGGAGCTTTGTAATCATGGGCTGTGTCAGGTGCCTTCTAACGTATTCCTTCAGTGTCCTTTTCTGAATAAAATATCATCAGTCTTTACCAGCCTGCTGTGGAGAAACAATAAAATTACAGTAACTGCATGAGAAAAACTACCAAATCTGTAATTATCCTATGGCAAACTAACATTCCGGTATATACTGTATTAGTGGTGAAAGCTCAGACGCAAGTTTGACAAAACAATAATGATAGTTCGAAAGTATGAAACGTCCATGTGGGGATTCACTATGAAATTCCTTAAGCACAGTATTAAAGACAGGTATTCAACTACCACCATCGAATATTTAAGCTGGAGAGACTGTCGTNTCTTTTCTGAATAAAATGTCATCAGTCTTTACCTGCCTGCTGTGGAGAGACAATAAAATTACAGTAACTGCATGAGAAAAACTACCAAATCTAAGACTATCCTATGACAAACTAACCTTCCGGTATATACTGTATTAGTGGTAAAAGCTCAGACGCAAGTTTGACAAAACAATAATGATAGTTCGGAAGTATGAAACGTCCATGTGGGGATTCACTGTGAAATTCCTTAAGCACAGTATTAAAGACAGGTATTCAACTACCACCATCGAATATTTAAGCTGGAGAGACTGTCGTTTAAGACAGATTTTATGAAAACAACGGGGTGTCCAGTTTCCTGGATACTGAAAACCACTACTCGGATGAATAGATACCCACTGCAAGTCTGAAGTGATTTCAGCACATTATCTGCACGAGTTGATGATATGATGTCTGGAGTACATCGTACTGTATATAGGTGCCATCATGTGCAGCCTGTGGGTATAGCCATCTTAATACTCTAGTTTTCCTGGTAATGGAAATTTTAAATCTGATCGAACGTATGCCGGGAAATTGATTCACTGGTCGCTTCATGTTAAGTGTTGTTGGTATTATGGGCCTGGTTCATTCTTTCCACACCCAAGTACCAATAAAAAAGTATATTTAACTATAATATTATTATGATTAGTTAAAAATGCAAAATTAACTAAACATTTTGCTATGCCCATTCTACGACTAATTTATCGCCATAAATATCAATCAAAACAAACCCGAACCAGTAATTAAAAGCTCGTATATAATTTAATCTTAACCTTTAATGAGAACAGAAACTGTAATTCAATACCACTTTTACAACGATAAACCAATTAAATAAACAATTCACCTGATAAACTGATTACTAATAAAAAAAAAATATATATATATATATATATAACACACGAAACCACAAATAATGACATAACGTCAAATCAGGCAATCTTTAGCCACGTATTTTAAATAAAACATCAGCCAGTCTTATAACTAATGTAACCTGTGACAGGGGCTGTGTTGAAAGCTTTTGGACATCGTACTTGAATAAATAAAAAAAATTGCTCCAGCAATAGTTTCTACGTTCGTAATAATCACATTAGTGTTTTATAGCTAAATACAGAGCATGTGAACGGAGTTCTTATTTTGAGCTAACGAGTTCCCCGTCCTGTTCGTGCGCGCACGGAGATAGGAAATAATTTTACTCCGCACGCGAGTGACAGAGCTATTTCAAATAGCAAACCGGATTCTTAAAAGTTGTTAAAGGTTATTTAAGTACTTTTGAAACCAAAGTTTGAAGAATATCACAGCCATTACCTGCATACATTTTAAAGGACACACTGAGTGCCACGCGCCCAGTAAAGTTATAGTTACGGGCAGTGATATTTCGCGAAAAGATTTCAAGACAAGTTACAGTCCCGAGATACACTCCAAAGCACTGTAGGGTCGTCCAGCTTCTTTGATTGGCTAAAAAAATGTTCTGGCCCTTGTTAATCGTTTGCGCACGAATCACGAAGGTNGGGTCGTCCAGCTTCTTTGATTGGCTAAAAAAATGTTCTGGCCCTTGTTAATCGTTTGCGCACGAATCACGAAGGTTCAGTGTCGGAGTTACTTAGTCCTGGGTGGCTTGGTCAAAGACGGACACGGCACCAGCAGCCAATGGTGGTATAACAACAGCTGAGGTGTGTATATAGTATTGAATAGTATTGAAGTCTACTGTGTGCTCCGATTTTTACGCGAAAAATCACTGGCTCTGGTTATAGTCTAATTAAATGCGTTTAGTAAAGCTTTTGTGGATACTGAAATGATTTTTGTTGCTCTATTTTTAATGCAATTACTTAGAATAATAAGTACACTTTTAAGAATATTTTATTTCCTAATAATTCTACAGTTTCAATTGACGGACGCATAAATAATGCGTTGAAGAATATCCAGTATACNTCTTAGAAAAATAAGTACACTTTTAAGAATATTTTATTTCCTAATAATTATACAGTTTCAATTGACGGACGCGTAAATAAAGTGTTGAAGAATATCCAGTATACATACAAGCAGATCCTAAGCAGGTCTTTCGAAAGTGCTCAGTTTAATGTAAACAGACTATGCCAACAGCATTGCGAGTTGAAGAATCAACCTTTCAGCAGCCATCTAAGTTTTCCCATAACGACTTGGACACTCAGACAAAATAAATGTAACGCCATACGCCGACAGGTATGATATTTCTTTCGTCATGGTTTTCATTTATACTGACTGCGCTTGTAACGTTTGGGTTTGGTGCAGTGTTTTAAAAATATCCTGTGTAAGTGTTGTTCCGGGTACATGAATGCGTCAGTGTGCACAGTTACCGAGAGTCGAGTGCGTAATTTTTGTGTGTGAAGGTGTGAGCAGCGAAATGTAGTTTCGTTACTACGCTGTACGCTCTGGTGCAGGCGAAAGGAAGAGATATTCACCGACGACAGTGTATTATAGTTACCATTCACTCGTAGAGGAATGAATTTGTAGTACAGTGTATTCGCGGTTTCTTCACACTTTTTGAATCAAACCTTTGAAAAATCACCCTATTGATGACGTGTTCAGTTATTTCCCAAACACGCCATGTATCACAGCCATTTTATAACTTTGTTATTTTATAACTTTGTTAACATAAAAGTATCTTATTTTTCGTTAAATTTAAGTTTCACCAAAATTTTATATAAATTATAATATACGATTTAAAAAAAATATTAATAAAAACAGTGAGAAAATATGTGTGTTGGCAGCGCCTAGTAAGAAATAGTTCTCATACAAAATATCTTTACATCTGAGTGCGCACGAATTTGGTGCGTTGTCCTTTGATTTTCTTGACTTAGTTAAGCTTAGTTTGCACGAGGCGGAGGAATATCTTGGAAGTAGGACTTCAGGAAAGTGTGAAGTAATCGTGAATGGATTACACCGACAGTAGGTCGTTGTAGTTCGTGACGAAAAAGTAAGACAGAAAAAGAATGCAACTTAGAGTCTAAAGTGATTTCTAAGACCGTTTNCGTTGTAGTTCGTGACGAAAAAGTAAGACAGAAAAAGAATGCAACTTAGAGTCTAAAGTGATTTCTAAGACCGTTTCACGTCATTGAACGTAGAGCTGGAAAACTTATTTATTGCACATATTACTCACAACCTCATTTCACTTGAAAAGTTTATTTCATTTCCAATTTTATTTAATATTTAATGTTTTCGGACCCGTAGGTTGCAGGTAGCAAAAGGTACGTCAAATTCTCATCATATTGTCTTGTAGAAATTCAGATCAAATTTGTAACAAGCAATGCATATTTATTACTCCCTAATAATTTTAACATTTATTAAGTTTTCCATTTAATACATTTTCATCTTTTCTTCTTTGATGAATCGTCCTTTATGCTTGATATTTACTTTTTTTTTTTTTTTGGATGTGGGCTACGTTTACCAGCCCCATATTTAAAACCCCATAAGGCCGTCGGCCAAGAAAAATTTATTTTGTATTTGTACCACATACTGTTTAACTTGACGTCTGTAACTACTACTTCATAAGATAACATTTTTCATATATCATGGTTTTTGTAAAATGGCATGTCAAAATCAAAATGTTACAGTTTTTGTAACGTACAGATAAAATAAAAGAAACTACTTGCAGAAAATTTAAGGGCGGCTTTCCAAAACGTTACTATGAAAGCAGAGTAAAGCAACAGAGAGTAACAGCTGAGGAAAGCAAGAGTAAACGTGATTTTGGAACGAGCATGCTGTAAATAGCATTCTGTGTTTACAAGTATGTAATGATTAAGCAACCAAAGTAAATTTCAAATTATATTTGTCCTGTTCTCCAAATTCTTTCTTTTTTTCAAATATTTGTTATATACATAAAGAGATTTACTTGCGATTACATATAAAATATAATCTTTATATAAAAGTTTACNTTCAAATATTTGTTATATACATAAAGAGATTTACTTGCGATTACATATAAAATATAATCTTTATATAAAAGTTTACTTTTAAATAAAAATCAAATTTTATCTCTCGTGAGTTGTAATTTTTCCGTGCGTGTCTGTGAACAAAATGTTAACATTTATTAATTCTACTAAACTTTCTGCCATTTTCAGTTTACCCCTCGTTACTCACAGAAAAAGTGCGTGTAAAAGTGTTACTCTGGCAAAATGCTCAGAGTAACTACTCTGCAGTTTTGAGAGACTGCCGAGAGCGAGTAAAACATTTACCTGAAATGTTTTGGAACAGCCAAAGAGAAAAGTTTACTCGCAGAGTAACGTTTCGGAACGCCTCCAAGAAGGGCAATATAAAGGATTTGTCTTAATTCACTATAATATATGCTTAGCAACAGTTATATTACAAAAAAAATGGGGCAGCCACAATTAAAAAATATTCAATAATTTCCTTATTTTCAGCAAACCTTTTTATATTGCAAAAACATTACTTTGTGAGATTTTATAAACTTTGTAAGTGGTTCTTGAAATCTTATAGGAATGTGAGCTATCTCGTTTCTTTTCGTACGTTAGGTTTTATTATATATACTTTTAAAAATAGTAAAATTATGAATTTGCTGGAAAGATTTTCTGGCGCCGAAGTGTAATCATTGAAAATGTCTTAAAGTTAAACAATGAGTGGCACAAATAAAAATATTTTTTTTCGTCGCCAATGCTTACAAGCAAAAATCTTGTAATAAAAAACAAAAGCTATGGATTTAATAAGTTGACCAGAAAAAAACAACAAAACCCTAGCAGAGAGATTAAATAAATAGCTGCTTACAGAGGCAGGAGCCAATGAACGATCGACAACGGCTCGAGAAAGCAGGAGGACTATGATTTAGGACCCTCACCTGCATATCGTTTGCTCTAAACTTCAGGCCAAACAGGTAAACTGTTGCAAGGTAAGCTGGTGCTTGCTCACTGCTGTACATTCTCGGTGTACGCAGCAGGAGCCAGCAACCACAGCGCAGCTGAGGGAGACTGAATGCATTCCGTCCACTCACAAGCGAGCAGCGAGGGACCCGTTACACGCGTCCTGTGGCGTCAGCGACCGAACTACGCTTTAGTGGCGCAAGTGTAAACTAGCAAGCAACAGGGTACAGCACAGAGCTAACGCCAGCTTACTTTGCAACAGTTTACCACACGCCAGTGCTGCCTGCACTGGTTTTCGAGACTTGTGACATGATGCAACCGTTTGGGGTAAAATCGTTTGGGGCAGATGACCGTCTGAATTTATCTTGGAGAATCAAGAAAGGAAACGGACGTTTGGAAAATTAAGCTTTCTTTCGCTTAAACACTTATTTGAACGAATAAACTTTCGGGCAAACGCCTTTAGAGATGACGATTTTCGGGTTGGGTTGGGGGATGGTGGTGGGGTGCATTTTAGGCAGATAACTGCAAGATAAATATTTTGTGGCAAATACTTTATGGAAAAAAACTTTTAGGGCAAACGATTTAGGGACAAACGCAGCGCTCCTGTGAAGTGCAACTGGCAGTGTGCCCGGTAATAATACCTCGTGTCTACTCATTACGGTAATCGTGGAGAACGGCTGTCTTGGACTTCGAGTATCAGTCGCGTCGAGATGGTACAGTTTACTGACGTTTCGCCATGTTTTGCAGCAGGCGTATTCGGAGATGAGAAACATTTGGTTTTGATTTAAAATTTAAGACAGCTATAATGACAATCGCCATAAAATAATCCCATAATATTTATAGCCGGTTCACGGTTAATTAACCACTTTTAAAATCAACCTTTAAACGCTGCCAATACCCGTACTTGCACACATTTTAATTGGCACACTAACAGACAAGCACCCAGTAAAGTTGGTAACGTACGGAGGGGGTGCAGTGGAGTGGAGTAGAGAGATTTGGGCGGCTCTTAACATCGTGGTCTTGAGAACCGATGAGGGTGGAGTGATATGAGTATGGAGCAGAGCCGGAATGAAAGGGCGGGGGAAACGGGAGATCCCCGAGAAAACCCGCCGACCAGCAGCATCGTCCTGCACGATTCCCACATGCGAAAATCCGGCAGTGACCCGGCCGAAGATCGGACCCCGGTTCGCCTCGGTGGGAGGCGAGCAGGCTAACCGCTCAGCCACCGCGGCCACACACATTAGGACTCTTATCTGTGTGCATCCACACCAAAGGAACGGCCGTGGCATTCCGCCTCTGGGCACTCGTCTACTCTGCGACTCCGGCGTGTAAGTCGTGATCGAGCCGGAGTGCTCCGTGTTGCCCCCCGGGGAGAGAGACGGACGTCGGAGACAACGGTAGCCCGCACGACCCCGCGGGAGGTGCAGATCGTCCTTGACGGGCAAGCGACAAGGTGTCGCGTCAGCTCGCGTTACAAGGGACGAAGAAGTGGGAGCTGAGCAGAAAAGGGGGAGGGGGGAGGGACCAAGGTTGGAAACAAGTCTTCGCGGATCGCGGCGGGCAAGGCTTCACCCGCCCACAGCCTTGAGCGACGATCTCCTCTCTCCGCCAAGAAACGACGACGACAACGTCGACCACTGCTTGTCGAAGTTTTCGGAAGCTGCACTTTGCAAGCAAGGCTACACAGTAAAACAATCCCTGTACTTGTTCCGAGCAATTCTTTGGAAACTAGTTGCCAAAGATTCTCTTTTAACTCTACAGCTGAAATATTGTACAGCTACTACACATTATTTTTGGAAACATACAAAAATGTTTATTTAGTTTAATATTTACAACAAACTCGAAGTCTTACAACATTTGCTTGTTGAAATTCATCATTAGTTTTACACATTCTATACAAAGGTTTCGTGAAACTTTAGTAAATTTGTAGTGTTACAAAAATATATTTGGCAATTAGTTTCCAAAAAACTTAATGTACAAATACAGAAATCTTTTACAGTGTCACAGTAAAGTGAGCACTTTTGAGGCCCTAGTTACTTTTTCCTTGTCAGCCAATTTGTATCCTTTCGCCACATTTTAAAATAAATATTCCTATGTAAATAATAAACACAATGTATATATTTCACCGGACTCGAAAATTAACGTCTACGGCTACAATAAAATACGTTTACTCGTTATTATTCCAAACGACAGGGTTTCAGAAAGTGCTCACTTTACCGTGGATAGCGTGTACTTCCTCCCTACTTCTAGTCCCGTCTGCGGTTTGACACGACATAATAGTCTCTCTTTTTTTTTTTAATACCACACATGTACGATACACATTACGAATATCTGCCGCAAAGGAACGTTTTCCATAAAGGCGTTCCCCCGCCCCCCTTAAACGCAGTATTTGTACGGTCCCGAACAACACAGACACCTTCGGCTACNAACGCAGTATTTGTACGGTCCCGAACAACACCGACACCTTCGGCTACAGCGATTCGGCCCCTAACGCGTAGGCAATACTACTTTCATGCGTGTGTGGTATGCTGCTGTGCCCGCTGGTTGGAGGATATTTTTAACACTTGTTGTAAACAACACGTACAATACATTAATAAACTTACAGTATGGAAGCTGCTCGTTTGTTTCTGGCCACAGTCAGGTTGCGGTTCCCTGCAGGAAGTGTTGGTGTTATTGATTACGCGTATGGAACTAACGCTGCCAAAAAATGTTTCGTGTGCGTTTTACAAGAAACCCGTGGGTCTTTGGGTAGTTGCAAAAAGAGGGCAATTTTCTTAAGTTTTGTCATACTGCTCAATAGACCACCATCAAACGTTCATAATTCCTGACGGTGAAAAAGTTGTATGAATTAAGAGACCGGCCACCCCTACTATTTTCATTACGGGGTGATGTATTAATAAGTGTCCGTTCTTAGGTTCAAGATCCGACAATACAATAGAATGTTTAGATAGTTGTAATTTAATTCCTTTTCGTTTCCGATATTTTGCGAAAATAGAGCTCAGAAATTCAATTTTCAAGGACTCGTATTTCCCTTAATATTTAGTTAAGATAGAAAGTGTCCTGTATATTTCTCANTCAGAAATTCAATTTTCAAGGACTCGTATTTCCCTTAATATTTAGTTAAGATAGAAAGTGTCCTGTATATTTCTCACTTGTTTTTCCATAAGTAATCACCGCACGAACTTTGTCGGTTGAGTTCCGCCCCAATCTCTTTATGTATATGTATATATATATATGCATATAGACACATACAAATACAGGCGCAGGTTGTAACCCACCAAATGGTACAAAATGTGTGATGCGTGTCTTTATACAAAACAAGACGCAAACATAATACGACTTATAGCCTAAAGTTATTCTCAAGGGAAATGTGCTCCCTTTATTCAAGAGGGTTCCGAAATGCGTTTAGTTTAAAAAATCATAAACTCTGTGAGATTAAAGAACAGGTCCTAGTATAACATTTTGTTGAAAGACGTTCTTAAATAAGCTCATTTGGTTAACAAAACTATTTTGAAATAAACCTATTGGAAAATGTAATTGTCGCTATTTGCATATATTTTAACGGATTCACTGGCTGGCACGCGTCCCAGTAAAGGGGGTAACGACCGAGAGAAAGTAGTTCCATGTATAAACGTTGAATGAAGTGTGTTATGTAAACATTTGTGAATGCTGGAATTGTTTGTATTCCTTTTCGTGGTGGTATCACGAGCAGTTGCGTACAACGATATATGACGTATCCCCGAGACCATCATGCCAGTGATATGCTAATGTCGCTGTGAAGTGAGGCAGGAGCTGTAAATGCTCTCCTGGAGTTTTCCAGACCAAAGATTAAAGATGATGTAGACCGATTATTCGTCTTTGGAGCGTGTACTCAACAATGACCTACCCCAAAAGAACACAGCTGTAAAGTCACTAGGTCAACACTGATGAGAGCGTTTGCTTATATCTCCATTTTCAAACGTTAAAACACTTTTATATGAATAAAATAATTGTGTAACTTTGAATTTAATTAAACTACATTACAAATTAGTAAGAACAAGTATACAAGCATTTGTTTACTAATCAATGCTCTAACCGTAAATACAATAAGTAGTATGATTTAGTATGTTCTGGTACAAGGAGATGGGGAATCGGAGCGTCGGGTATAACATTTGCGATACCTTTACTGTTCTAATAACTTCACAATCGCACTTGTATTACGCGTGAATGAAGTGCTCAGGTCCATGTATAGTGTGAAATTAAACATTCATATGGTTGAGAGTGGAGTGGAGAGATTTTAGTGGCTCTGAAAAACGAGGTCTTGATAAACAATGACGGTGAAGCGAGGTGGGTACGGAGCAGAACCGGAATGCAAGGGCGGGGGGAAACGGGAGATCCCCGAGAAAATCCACGGACCAGCGGTATCGTCCAGCGCCATTCCTACGTGCGAAATTCTGGAAGCGATCCCTCCGGGGAATGGAATCCGGTTCGCCTTGTTAGTAGGCAGCAGCTATAGCCGCTGTATANGGCGGGGGGAAACGGGAGATCCCCGAGAAAATCCACGGACCAGCGGTATCGTCCAGCGCCATTCCTACGTGCGAAATTCTGGAAGCGATCCCTCCGGGGAATGGAATCCAGTTCGCCTTGTTAGTAGGCAGCAGCTCTAGCCGCTGTACAACCGCAGCCCCCACATACGATGGAATAATACACAATGTGCATACATACAAGTATATCTTAAGCAGGGCTCTCAAAAGTTCTTGGTTTGCCATTAACACGCTTCAACATCATTTTCGTGCCATTAGTGAAATAAGGGTTCCATAATGGTAATGTTCGATATAGTGTAATGGTTATCTCTGAAACATCACACGTGAGTAAAGCTGTGTAATGGTTATCTCTGAAACATCACACGTGAATAAAGCTCATAAGTTGCACTCTATCGTAAATTACCATTACGGCAGCCCCTATCTAACGATATGTTCGCTCATTTAACAACGCCATTCCCAAAACGCTTTACTGAGATTTGTTTTTTAATCTCAATTAGTTTCCAATATTTTTTCTTAAACTAAAGATATTTCGAACTCGTTGCGTTAAGGGTGCCTACCTCCTACTGTAGTCACTCTGGGTAATAAGTGAGTTTATGTTTTTGGTTAATTTTCCAGAAAGTCTCCTCTCCCATTTTGCACAATCTTTTAAGTTCCACCTATATACAGATATATGTAATCATATTTATTTAATTATGTATGTGTAAAAAAAACATGTTTCGGTAATAGTGTCAGTGTTTTACCATTTTTTGGGGAACATTGGCAAAAAAATTCTTGTTACGTAATAAGCAATATGACATCACACAATTGAACAATTATCGTTGTTTACTTTATACTGAACTAAAACGGACATCCGGGCGGTGGAGCTCCAAAAAGGATCCAAATATCTTCAAAAATGTCCCACAACTGCAGGACACAAATTTTCTAATATGGGAATGGAGTGGTAAGATTTGGCCAGCTCTACATATCGTGGTCTTGAGAGCGGATGAGGGTGAAACAGGGTGAGAATGGAACAGCGCCTAAATGCAAGCGTGGGGGAGCGGGAGAACGCCGAGAAAACTCGCCGAACAGCGGCATCGTCCTGCTCGATTCCCACGTGCAAAAATCCGGTAGCGATCCCGCTGGGAATTGAACCCGGTTTGCCTTGGTGGGAGGCGAGTAGTCTGACCACTACACCACCGCGGCACCCATATATGGTACTTTAAGAATGCAAAATAGAAAATATTTTTTCAATAGTTTTGGGACGTGCCAAACCATATCGAACACATGAGTGTTATAATTACTTGGGCCAATTTGGAAGTGAGTAGCGTTGGGGGGACAATTCAATCAATGCAGGTGGTGAGTAAAAAGTGTAAAATCATGGTTATGGCTGGTTTATGGCAAAATTCTAGAAATGAATATTTGAAAGTAACGGTTGCTGCAAATTACGAAAGTTATTTCTATGCAATCGATTAAGATTGGATTGGAAAGGGCTTATTAACGTCCCCGGGTGCTATACCTGAAGGCTTCTCAGGGGACGGCTTACAAACTAGCTTAAGACCTTACTTAAACTTACACTCGTGCCTTACCAGCGATTCAAACCCAGAACCTCCCGCACCCCAGCCTTGCGGCGCACCCACCGGATGCGCCACTGGTGGTCGGCAATCGACAAAGAATCTATATTAAAATTATAAATTTTTGTTAAATCACTAGATATTATTTAAAAAATTAAAAATTAATTTTAAAAAAACTTTAATTTCTGGAGGTCCCTACACCCCCTCCACACAAAACTCATTCCACCATCTTGGTATGATAAGTCCGTCATATTGGTAAGCGTCACAACCACTGTCCACCATCGTGGTAGGTGCAGCCGTCCGCCATTTTAGCCGGTGCAGACCGCCATAATGTTAGGTGCAGCTATCCGCCATCTTGATCAGAGCAGTCCACCATCTTGGTAGGCATTACATCCACCGTCCGCCATATTGGTTTATTCGTTTGCCATTTGTTTATACATTATTAGAGTTTGTCGCTCACTTTCGTTCTACCGCCATCATGGCTTTTTCGTTTGTCATTGGTTTTACATTGCTGGTGCTGTCACCAGCACTACGCCCAGCAGACGACTGACCCCCTCTACTCCCCCTTTCCATATATCTAATTGACCAATTGCCCCACCTCTGATTCCCATTGGCTAAATGCCCACCCCCTTCCGATATATTTAATTGCTCGCCAATGTTTCTCATAAGCTAATTACTCAGATGTTTTCGGAAACCTTCGTTCCGACCAATTGGCGGCCTTCTTTAATAGCGAGGAGGGACGTTTTTTCCCCGTCAAAACTCTTTATAAGACGCACCCCAAGCCCCCTCGGAAAAGTCGTCATATTTCTCGCTGTCGTTCCTTTTTCGCTTTTTCTAGAGGAAAACCCAGTGACCATTTCGAAACTTGCAGGGTTACAAACCCCTGTTAAATGTACGATATGCCTGTTGTCAAGTAAAGAAGAATATAACAGTAACAGCAACGCAAACAAATATTAAAATAATATTATTCAGCTTTTAAAATAATTTTTTTTTAAATTTTTTCAATTTCTTTTAAATTCTTGGGGATTTTACAACTTTTCTGTATTTTTTTTATTTTTAGAGTTTAAGGTCATTTAAAGTCACGGGAATGGGGTCAAGGTCATGGATCAAGGTCAAAGGTTACCTGTATAAAATATGACGGTTGGGTGACATCACAACATGTCAGCCGGCCGGTTCCGGGCTCGTATCCCGAGTCCCCTCTATGCCCAAACATTCGATATTCTAATTTTTAAATAATTTTTTTATAACTTTTTAAATTTTTTTAATAAATTCTAAATATATTTTTATAATTTCTTGAAATTTTTTAGGTTTTTTTGAGATTTTCAAAGTCTAAGGTCACCGGATCAAGGCCAAAGGTCAAGGTCACCGAAATCCAACNTTTTAGGTTTTTTTGAGATTTTCAAAGTCTAAGGTCACCGGATCAAGGCCAAAGGTCAAGGTCACCGAAATCCAACATTGCGGGCAAGATGGGCGCCGGGGGACCAGAATGACAGAGCATGAACAGCTCCGACGCTCTGATCCTCCAGCCCTTAGCGCCAAAGTCCCCATAATTATTATACTCTTAATATTTCTAGTTTCACTTGAGGCAAAAATGTCGTTGGGTGAATGGAAATGATAAATTTTTATATTTGGTGGGTAAACACGCAAAGGGCACAAAAACAACTTAAGCAGGATTTAAAAAGCGTGAATTAACCAGCAATCAACCGATTTATCATTAATTATGATCAGTTAACAGAATACTGATTGAAACAGTTGCCCGCAAAAGGAAATAGCGCAGGGTCTTGCCTGAAATTTGAATTTTACTCGTGCTGGTGTAAAATCCGATTAAGCCTCATCAAATAACCTTGTCTCATAATAAACTTCCTGTTTCAGAGCAATCACTGACTTCCCCGCATATTTACGTGAAAAGAGCTTCCAAATTTATATTTATTTCCCTTTTAAACCTCACATAAATAAAATGTCTCCATATAAGTGCATCCAGCGGAAATATGCAGCTGCTTATTTATTACTGCAGCACTCAATTTCAATGATTTAAGTATGGTTTCCACTTAATTTTACTGAATCTTGGGGCGACGGTGGTGTAGTGGTTAGACTGCTCGCCTCCAACCAAGGCGAACCTGGTTCGATTCCCGGCGGGATTACCTCCGGTTTTTTGCATATGCCCCACATAGCACAGGATATCCACCAGATATCCTAATTAGATCCAAAATATCTAAAAATCGTCTAAGTCCTACTATGAATCTCTGATGTATATAACTTGGATATCCAGTAGCAGATACCACTTGCTGGATATCCATTAGATGTTACAAAACCACCAATGGCCATTACTTAAGGCAAATGGCTACATCTTAAGATGTATACGTATAGGAAATCCAAAATATCTATATCGCATTTTGGATATTGGGCGGACATTTGGATATCTTTTGGTAGTATTTTGAATGTACCTTCGCTAATCTTGGACGTCCTTGGATATCCTGAACGTCAGAGAGTGACATCGGTCAGATATTATTTGGATGTCTCTGTGCTATATGGGTGGGAATCTCGGGGANTCCTGAACGTCAGAGAGTGACATCGGTCAGATATTATTTGGATGTCTCTGTGCTATATGGGTGGGAATCTCGGGGATCTCTCGTTTCCCATGCCCTGGCATTCCGGCGCTGCTCCATACTCACCTCGCTTAACCCTCATCGGTTCTTCAATATCTCAATGTTAAGAGCCGCCCAAACCTCATTCACTCCCTCTATTGAACCTCGCAGTTCTAAGACTAAGTTCCGCTGTCTAAAGTAGCATTTCAAGTGGCTCTAAATAACACAAGCATCAAAATATACATATCCGAATCCAGTTAAAGGCGTAGTGA